>OY728143.1:1162951709-1163227849 GCA_963277665.1 Viscum album | reverse complement strand
AAAACAGATTGAACAAGTTCTAATAGTCTAGGAAAGGAAAAACATTATTTGACCAAACATTATTTCTTCTAAAAATTCTCTCTTTTCAAAACCATATAGTTTAATGGATATAATCATTTAATTAATAAGGGGAACCCCAAGGTAGAAAAGAGGAAGAGATCCTCCCTTATTAAACATAGAAATCACTAAAACTATCCCAGACAATAGAATAATTTCCATCCAAGATCATCATGGCTTTTGAAATATTAATAGTTAATCTAGAAAAGGAAGAGAATAAATCTATGGTCATATTTCAATACGGATAAATAATATATATTTCCAAATGAGAGAAATAAAATACATTCAAAAAACAAATATGGGAGATGGATGTCTTACCACAATTGCTATTAGACCTTGAATGAGCATCAAAAGAGATTTGAGACTTCAGAATGTGACCAAAGTCCTGTATGAAAATCACAAAAATGAGAGG
This sequence comes from Viscum album, assembly GCA_963277665.1. Taxonomy (NCBI): domain Eukaryota; kingdom Viridiplantae; phylum Streptophyta; class Magnoliopsida; order Santalales; family Viscaceae; genus Viscum; species Viscum album. The sequence continues at coordinate 1,163,227,380 of OY728143.1, read as the reverse complement.
AGATAGAGCTTCCCTTTCCTCAAACCTCCATTCCCATGTAAATAACCTTGAAAAAAATCATTTATATTCATCGAGATCATTAGAGAGGAGACAAATATTTTAATCTAGGAGGAGGATGTGCTTGGAAAACCTAGAAGGTCTAAATCATTCTACATGAACTCCTATATATTTCTAATAATTCCAAGATCTAGAAAGAAAAGAGTGACATCCCTCACCCGGGACAGCCCGAGAACGCCCCTGGACACCCCTAACTCCATGGATATCCCCCTTCCCCGTGGATAGCCCGCCCCACCCCCTGGATACCCACATACCCCCTGGACAGCCTGACCACCAACGTGGACAGCCCGCCCACTCCCTGGACACCCCGTACCCCCTGGACAGCCCACCCACCCCCGCCCACACCTTGGAAACCCCTTTACCCCCCTAGACAGCCCCACCAACCCCATGGAAACCCCTTACCCCTTGGACATCTTCCCACCCTCGTGGACAGCCCGCCCACCCCCCGTGGATAGCCCGCCCACCCCCCTGGACAGCCCACCCACCCCTGGACAGCCCCCCCAACACCATAGACATCCCACACACCACCCCATAGACACCCCCACCCCCCGTGGACACACCTACCACCCCTGGACACCCATACCCTTGGACAACCCCCGCCCTTGTGGACAGCCTGCCCACCCCCTGGACACCCCTACCCCCGTGGACCGGCCCACAACCCCGTGGACAGCTCACCCAACCACTGGAAACCCCTGTACACCCTGGAAAGCCCCACCACCCCCATATACTGCCCGCCCACCCCCTTGGACACCCTGTACCCCCTGTAAATTCACTCAACCCCCGTGGATAGCCCGCCCACCCCCCCTGGACACCCTACCCCCGTGGATAGCCCGCCCACCCCCTGGGACACCCCCGTACCCCCCTGGACAGCCCCACCCACCCCCATGGACACCCTCTACCCCCTAGACAACCCCCACCCCCGTGGAAATCCCCACCCACCACACTGGACACCCCTACCCCCAGGATAGCTCTTCCACCCACGTGGACCACCCCCTACCCCCTGGACAGCCCCCACCCCCGTGGACACCACCCCACCCCCCTTGAACAGCCCCAACCCCCAAACCCCCACCCCCATTAACCAAACCCCACCCCCTAGACACCCACACATGGAAATCCCCCCAACCCATTGGACACCACCCTACCCCCCCATGGACCACCACCCCACTCCCTGGACACCCCCATGGAAATCCCCTGCCCCGGACACCACCCCCACCCTCGACACCCCCATGGACAATCCCCCCCCCCCCCACCACCCTGGACAGCCCCCACCCCCCCAGACACCCTCATCCCCCCCAGAAACCCCCCACCCCCTGGACACCCCTACCCCCTTGGACAACCACCCAAATCCCTAAATAGCCCCAACCCCTGAACAACCCCCCAACCCCCTAAATTCTGAATTGAATTCTTTATGTATTTAATTAACTTATTAATTATGTGTTAATGGTGTGTGAGTATACTTGTTGTATGTGTATACATGTTTTAATTACCTTATTAATTATGTGTTAATTATGTTAATGGTGTATGAAACTTTGACTATAATGGTCTCTCTATAATGTGAGTGTACTCTCACCATTATGATATGTCTCCACCAAAAAAATTGAAATGGGTTAGTTGGAAGTGTGGTTGTCATGTGAAGATTGAAATAGGGAAAACTATGTTAGTGGTACATGTCATGGTTGGAATCATCTACTGAATTATATGTGATATTATAGGTGTTTTTGGTTCTATTTTAAGTGATTTTTTTTTCTATTTTAAGTGTTATTTGCAGCTACGTTTGCTGGTGTATGTAGTGGAGGGAATGGGTGATGACTGTGATGTTTTCTCAAAAACACTATACCAACTATTTTAAATAGTTTTTAAAGTTTTTTTGGAGAATAGTTTTACCAACAGTTTATTCAAACCGTTGGTAATACACTATACCAACAGTTTTGAACCTTTGGTATAGTGTATTTCCAGAATATTTTTACCAACGGTTTTAAGGAACCGTTGGTAATACTATACACCAAAGGTTTCAAACCATTGGTAAAGTACATGTAATCTATATATCCCAATGGTTTTTTCAACCTTTGGTATAAATATATACCAATGTTTTCTAAAAAAATGTTGGCATATTGAAGGTTAGAGTGCCAATACCAATAGTTAGAGAAAAGCCATCAGTATAGGCCTTTTGCAACGGCTTACTAGCCAACAGTTTGAAAAACCATTGGTATATAGTATACCAATGTTTTTGATGCCTATACTAACAGTTTCAAACCATTAGTATATACTGTATTTCCAGTATTGAAATAAAATAAGGATAAATAATTTCCATATAAAATAATCACATGAGAATGAAATATAACTAAGGATATTTTAATAGATGAATAATTGCATGGTAAATAAATTTAGAATAACATAATGGGGAATGCATAATTTTGAATCATCATAAACATACCATCAAGGATTCATGAAAATAATCTATTAATATCAAGGATTCATACAATGATTCTAATAAATAGGTAAGTCCTTGATAAAAAACATATCTTGATTGTCTCATGAGACCCACCGATGCATCGAATGTATAAAGTGGTCCCCACCTATCAAAAAATATTTCCTATGAATTAATCATATGTATGAGGTTAAACATAAACAATATATTCACATGAAATGAAAATAACATTCCCCAACCAGTAAACATAATCATTAATCATTCTTAGTAATATGGTGAATGTTATCAAGATAGCACATTCACATTAAAAATAATCATAAAACATTAAATAAAATATGGAAGGTGATAATAATAATAGAATAAAAACAATAAAACATAATATTAAAAATAGGTGTTGAATTAGATAAAAATACTCTTATAAAATGATAGAGGAATTTTGAGAGAAATAACATTTTTTAATTTAAAAATAAGGTTTTATTAGTAAAAATATTTTTTTTAATTCATAGTATAAAACCAGAAATAAAAAAATATTGTTTTTCAAGATAAATTTTTTTATTTTATTAAAATAATGGTGTCTTAATAATGAATGTGGATGGTACTTGAAAAGGGGTATGAAATCAAAAAGTTATGTTTAATCGAGATTGCACATCATGAATAATTTAAACCCTATAAAACATGTATTTCCCCATAAAATAATGATGTACTGATCTAGGTACCTGATTTTGGAACATTTAATAATAATTGATAATAATTACCTAAAAATAATGGCCATTAAATTGTTGTAATGTGGGATAAAATATAACCTAACTGAAAAATGGTGGTTCAGGAAGAAACCCTTACCATATGTGTGAATGCGTTCTGCACATGACCACAATGTCCTAGATAATCAAGTTAAATATATTAATTAATTAGTTCATAAACTTATATAAATTATTTTTATTCATTATAGTTTTAATAAGTTCATTTAGGACCTCTTTTATTAGTTATAGTGTGTAATTTCATTATTTAGGAGTGTCCATTTTCTCAGTTTTCATGATCATTTCACTTTATTATAAGTAATGATGCTCATGTAAAATGGGTATTATTCTATATAAATAAAAATATATGTTATTTATGAACATCCATAATATTAAAAGGTTATATAAGTCATTTGGTTATTTTTTTTGGAATGAATCATTACATAAGTCATTAGTGATAATCATTCAGATTATTTGGGCAGCTTTTCAACCATCAACACATGGTTTATTTTGTTGATTAATACCATGTGTATATAACTGTTCTAGAAAATTACATATTAATAAATACATATATTATATATTTTTAAAAATAAAAAATAATATATTACCAGCATTGACGTTGTTAATGTATTATGATGATATGTCTTCCTTGATATCGGTAAATAGATCAATCACGAGTGATGTCTTCATTTGTAGAATAAAAGAGAGTGAGAGAGAGAAATAAGTTTGATGATTTTTCATCCATTAACAAGATAAAATATCATTATATAAATTATAATGGAGTTATCATGTATCATTGTAGAGTGGAGTTGAGGTAAGGATAATAAAATATCATAAATTGAATAGAAAATAAAAGGAATTAAAGAAGATTTTTACCTCTTGAGTTGTCTCCATTGAGAACCCCATTAAAGAGTTTTGTTTTGGAGTTTTGTTGATAAATAAGGATCATGGAAGTGGGAGAGGGGATTTGGAATATTATTAAGTGTAAATTTTGTATGGCTCAAATATTTTAATGTGTGGGGGGATGGGGTGGTGAGTGGTAGTATTTATAGTGGAGGAGAGGTGTGTTTTTTATTATTTTATTCATTAGTTTAGTTTTTTACTTAATAATAATAATAGTTAGAGAATTATAAATAATTATATTATAATAATGGAGGAAAATTTGAGATTATGTTCTTATATCATACATTCATTACCTATGAATCAATAATTAATTTATTTGGAAGTTATCATAAATATTAGTACTTTTCTATTCACCAATAATTCAAATATTTTACAAAATTTCCCAAATAATTCACCATACCATTATAAAACATGGAGAATTAAAAATGATCAAAATTTAATAAAAATAACTTTATAACTAAGATTAATTTAATTTTTTAATAAAATCATCATTTACTAAAAAATACAGATTTAAAAATTATGGTAGATTTTATAACACATTTTAAAGTTCAATAAGGCTTCATAAAATTATCTTAATATTATAAGAAGGAATATATTTATATATGAATAAATTTTATGAAAATATTTTTTTATTTTAAATAATTTCATTAATTATAAAATTTTTATTACATATTTATGATTTTCAAAAAATGAAATCTTATTAAATAATTTTAAAATAATCATTTACTTAAAATATGATATAATTTAATCTTAATATGATTTATAAGATTCATATATTTTATTTAAACTTTTATGGGTACGGTTACTATTAAATTGGCTATCTTAAGAATTCATGCAATGTATTCTCATCACTGTGGACAATCAATGATTTCCTTCCCCATTACCGAGGCAATGCTACATGCATCATATTTGTGATTTTTTCTTGTTGGGAACTTATCCAAGAATAGAACATCATTAAAATTCTTGAGGAAATATCTTGAAGAAATCATATTTACAGGTTTTCACATTGGCCTTCTAAACTCATCCAATATTGTAATTCATTTCTCTTATAAAGATGATTATTATCTATTATGGGCGAGGTGATATTTTCTTTTTGATGGTTGTTTTATGAGGGTTCTTAAATGGACCATAGATTTCAACCCCTATAATAAATCTCACATTGTTCTGGTTTTCATAGGCTTCCATGGTCTTCTACTTATTTTGTCCAAACAATCTACCATTTTTTAGATCTCCATGATGATTTGAAACCCACATAAGATGAATGTAGCAATGAGTAATCTTTCACAGCCATAAATTTCTAGAATTTGTGTAGAAATCATTGTCAATTAGGCTCTACATTCCTAGATAAGGATTCAGAATGTCAATTCTAGTTTTTTATAGGACATCCTCTAAGAAAAACTACCCGGTTACTGTTAATCATGTCTTAAACATGGACATTAATTGAAATATTGTGCTCATATCACATATCATAAGGTCAAGAAAGTATCTTGGATTGAAAAGGGAAAAATGGAACCCGTCCTGGATGAAATCATGGTTTTTCAGTTAGGTACTTATGGTGCTTCTGGTGGTGAAATCCCTACTGAAGAGAGTAAGACTGATGAGAAAATGAAGTGTTTGGATGAACATGGACAACCTTCATAACCTAAAAATCATACATATGGAAATTTTGAATTTTTAAATGTTGTATATTCATTGGTTCCTATCAAAAGTGGTTTCAACGTCTCCACCATTCAGGTGGCTAAACAGAAGAAGCACCATGAGCCTCATGAAACTCAATACAAAATCTCGGATTCTTTGGAATCTCCTTTAGAGGATGAGTACCAAGGCATTATAATGGAGGAATAATACCATAAATCTAGTGCTAAAAATGAAAAACAAGATAGATGTAAAGGGTTTCAATACCCAAAACTCTAAAAAAATGAATCCATTTAAGGACTACTCTAATATTGAAAAAAATGTTACAAGATCATTATATGCCTCTAGCAAGGTCATAATTGAACCTTCTACAACCCAATCTATGGAATACCATTTGAATGTTGTCATGGAGAGTGAGGAGGAATTTGATGAAATAAACAAGTACCAGGTTTTCATTGAATATTAATTTATTGAAGAGACTGTGGGAGAGACAATTGATGCTTATATGGATGAGAAAGAAAAAATTACACACCATAAGTATTGTATAAAATAAGTTTCTCAGGAAAAATATCTTGAAAATAGAAATAAAATATTCATTAAAATAGTGGAAAATAAAATATAAATTCTAATATAAATTTTAGGGACAATGTCTATGAATTATTTTTTTCTATTACTTTATTTCTCTGTTTGGTCAGCTTAGTGGTAGATTTTTTTGTTCTATGAGATTTAGTTCACTGGGTTAAAGGTGGTTCTTATATGCGAGAAATCTTTATGTGAGTTGTCTATGGGTTTGTTCATGGATGATAGTTGGATGATCTTGATTAGAGTTTATTGGATAATACTGAAGATGTTTTATGGTGGTTTTCTGATTGGGTTACTTCAATGCATTCCACTTGGTGATTTTTTCTTGTTTTCATCAAAGTACTTTATGTTGGGAGTTGAATGCTTTGGGTTTTTTTCTACTGGAAGTTGGGCGATAAGGCATAGGGTTTTTCATGGATGTTTTCTTCTGATCAACTTTTGATTTTTTTTCTTGCATGGGTATTTGATTTAGTGTGTTTTTTGGATGTTCTGAACTTGTTTCTCATTGGAGATTGATCAATGTAAGGGAAAATTACGTCTTTATCTTCGAATTTGTTCTTTTGTTTTTTACTATTTGACATCAATGACAGATTTCCCCTCAATCCCATGTTGTTTTAGGTTATTTTCACCTTGTTCTTGTAATTTTTCTATTTCTGTTAATAAATTATTTTGGGGGAATGAATTGGATAACCAATTTATACCACCGTTATTTAAAAAAAATGTCCATATTAATATTTATAATGGTTACATTTTTACTCCTAAGGTCCAGTTAATATTTCATCGGTATAGGTTTCTGAACTACTAGAAATACCTCTTATTTCATTCATTCGTCATTTAAAATATTTTTATTGTGAACTCTATGTGATTTTATATTATTTAATATATATGAAATAATTATAATAAGGAAAATTTCATTGATATAATTGTGGTTCATTACACCTGTTATCATAATGCACATCTTGAAAACTAGACTCTAGTTTGTTGGATCTGAATCTACAGATTATACAAAAGAGGAGGGGGGGGGGGGTGAATTGTGTCTTTTGGAATTTTTCAATAACTCTTCTCTTGAATGAGTTCTATCCTTTATACTTTATCAGATTTGATCATGCAGTGGAAAAAGTAAAATTAAGAACACGAAGATATATAGTGGTTCGAGGAACAGAAGGCCCCAAGTCCACTCCACTAACGCTCTACTCCACAAGCTTGGTGATTTTCATTATCTGGTCCTCTTTTCCACAGAATGATTCACAACTGAGTACAGGAAGTTGACACCTTTACAATCCAAGGCAAAACAAATCCTTCTGGTTCAAAGACGAACCTACACAGCTTAGAATGAGAAGCTGGTTACTCAATAATAAAAAAAATTTCATAAAGAAATTTCCAGTTTATCTTCACAATTGCAACAAAATGCTATTGAGAACAGATGGATCGAATTCTCTAGAAATATTGATCTTCAAGACGAAGCAATTCTGAGTTGATCCAGTTGTAGTAGATATAGAGATATAGTTCAAAACCTCAGCAGTAGTAGATCCACAGTAGATATTCAATGTAGAACAGGTGAATATTCTATCGAGTTCCTTCTTATTGAACAAACGGAGATTTTACGCTCCTGTTGAATCAGTATATCAATTGTAAAATAGTTTCCATCTCTGTTTTCCACCTTTTTCAATAATAGATCGATCACGTTCTATATTTTTGGGGTTTCAGAGAGAGCATATATAATAAGGAATATCTCCTGCACATTTAGATCCATAAAAGTCACCTTCTAATTCGCGATATTCAAAAATTTGAATTTACAGAGAAGTCGTAACTTCCCTTAGGACTCGACATAAAAAGATCCTTTTAATTCGATTTTAAATCCATTAATGAAACGACTTTGAATCAGTAAAAGTCGTAATTTAAAAACGACTTTAAATCCAGCTTGAAATCCTCCCAGAAATCAGCTTACTGATCGTTGTACATAAATATCGTCTGCCAAAAGTTCCAACGCCAAACGTAAGGTTGATGACGTGGCCTCCAAACGTAGGGTTAATAACATAGTTTTCAAACGTAAGGTTAACAATGTAAGGTTGATCACAAACGTAGGTTTGATCATCCATACTTTTTCTTCAACATTCAAACGTATGGTAAAAGATCCATACTTTTACTTGATCCATACTTTTCCAAGGACGTATGGTTGTTTAAAAAAGTAAGGTTGATGAACCGTAATTTTAAGAAACAAACGTAACCTTTAGAATTTACGTACGGTTCTCCTTCCATACTTTGATGATAACCAAAACGTAGGGTTCCTTCATAATGTAAGGTTTTTCTTCCATACTTTCCTGAACATGTATGGTTGTTTAACCATACTTTTCTATTATCTCAAAAAGTATACATGTTTTTCATCCTTACGCTACGTTTATCCACATAGGGTATGAACAGTGATTCCAGAACGCGCTAAAACAGATTCCGCGCTATATTCATCTATGTAAGATGTGAACAGTGTTTCCAGAACGTGCTAAAATAGTTTCCACGCTAAGTAATAAATTCTCATTATTTCAAGAGTAAAATAAATTAATAAACCACTGCAAAATACTAAATAAAATCATTAGAAAATAACTAAGGGTATTTGTGAGCATCAAAGTTATCATAAAGAGACAGAGTATTATTTTCAATTATCTCCCCCTTTAAATAACATTAATACGTATTGTTGAAAACAATACTTTGCTCAACAATCTCCCCCTTTTTGATGATCACAAAACCCGTAAAATAATTAAAATTATTTAAACAAAATTAACTTTCAAAATTCATTATAAAGTGTTAAATAAAAACTTCTCCGCCAAAAATATAATTATAAATCCAAATGACTCATCTAATTTTCTACCTCAATAAAATAAATTCTCCCCCTATAAAAAATGGCCCTAAATAAAATGTTTTTGATGTTGGTTTTGTCCAAATTCTCCCTCTTTTTGTGATATCAAAAAGAATGAAAAATCATGGATTTTAACACGTTTAATATTGCACTGAACTGTTAGCAAATTCTATTAAGAACTTTTTATCAATAATTAAATATGGAGTACTAGCATATTAAAAATAAAGTTGGTAAAACAAATAAGGAAAGAGACAAATAAACAATGAAGAAAATTTTCATTCAAAAACAGTAGTATATACATGAAAATGATATACACAGGAATCAAGGTTTGTGTAAGATAGGAAACATGGTCTATCTCCTCTGGATTGCAGACTTGATTTCTGTAAACTATTCCCGAAGTCTCTTCATCATCCCATCTTCAAGCTTGATAATGAGCTCTATGTTCTCTTGAGTCATATGAATATCCTCAATTAACTTGACTCTGAAAAACTCATGTATCCTTTCCTCTTTTTCAACAAATACTGACAGTTTCTCTGATAACTGATCTAACAGAATTCTGATTGATGGATCACTTGATGTTAGTTGATTCACTAAGAACTTCTGATTGTCTAGAAACACTGACAAATGAGCACTATTACATTGAAGATCTTGTATCCTGTCATTCATATTGCTCAACGCAGTTGTGATAGCCTGAAACCTTCTGATTAAATCAGGTGAAGTACCTGATCCACTAACAGCATTATTTGCAACTGATGCAAATTGGTTCTCCATAAACAACTTCAGATCTGATAAATCTGACATCATAACCATTTCAGATTTTAATTGTGCAACAACAGTCAGCATATCCTCTTTAAACATTTCAACTTCTTTCTTTGAAACTATACACTCCTTCAGCTTTTGAAACTTTAAATGTTCTAAGTCTAAGGCATTTCATAGAGAATAATTCTCAGATTCCAACTGAGATACTTTTCTGTACAACTCTTCAACTTCTTCTTTCCTTGAATCAGATACACCTTGTGCTTGATTCGCATTCTCAGGTTGATGTAGTAGTACCAAAGGCAATGATTCAGCGTCAGATTTTTCTTTTTCTTTGTCCTGAGAAGGCTTTTCCATAGATATTTCCTTATAGTTTTCAAACTCCTCCACAGAAAAATCCTCTTGAAGTACCTCTGTTTGAGCTTTAGAAGAATTCTCATCACATTTATCTGCATCTTTGCCTTCCTATGGAATTTCAAGAAAAATATTTTCAGAAGTTTTTTGTGGTCTGGCCACTTCTTCACCAGGAACTGCCTCCATCTCTTGTTCCTGTTGAAGTACAACTTCAACATCACCTACAATCTGTTCCTGATTTTCCATTTGAGTTTCTTCTTGAGCTCTTGATTTCCCTACTAGAGACGTTTTCTCAGTAACATCTTCCATGGTTTTATCAGCAATAGCTTCTCTCACAAAAGAATAAGAAAATAAAGGTTCTGTTGGAGTTTCCAAAGCATTGGAAGTGACTTCCTCATTTACTGGTCTTTTTCTTCTTGATTGAAGTCCCTCCTGACTTCTGTCTTCCTCAACATATACCACTTCAAACCAAATCCTTCTTTCTACATTGCTGACTATGGATTCAGTTTGTCCCTTCTTCGACTTAGAAGGTTGAGCCTGAGCACTCTCTGAGTCTTCCTCAGCTCCTACTGGTAAAATATTTTCTTTAATTGTGCTCCAGAAATATCCAACTTTCCTCAAGGTTCCATCATTAAATGTATTACTATGATGACAGTTAACTCTTACATCCACTAATCTCACCATGTCTTTCTTAAACAGCAGCTTAGAAATAAATCTACCAAAGGGGTAGAAATTCATCTTGGCCTCGCTTTGACACTAGTAACTGAGATACCTTATCATGTATCTTGGAAAGTTTAACTTAATATCACTTAACATAAGAAACATTATAGACATATCTGGGTACAAAATCTTCTCTATTTATGCCATCCGCGGAGCTATTCCAGTCTGAAGAAATTTTACAAAAATCTTCTGATCAGGATCTAAATCTTTAATAAACATTTTATTTATTGTCTTGGTACTGAAAAGAAAAGACATGATGTCTTCGGATTTATGCACAGAATCTCCTATATTTTTCAAGTCGAAATGAAAAACTCCCTCATGAGGAAAGTTGAGAATCTAACTAATCTCTACTGAAGAGATTGAGAAATCCCTATCCTCTATTTTAGCCATCATATTGTCTTCGGTATCTCCTAGAAAAAACTGTACATATTTTTAGTGGTATCTATGTTCTACTTCATACAGAAATTCCGTATTTTCATTTTTGAACATCTGTTCAAGATTCTGAAACGACAACGCTTGCTTCAACAACAGATTCATCTGAAATAACCAGTCAAGATCGATTACCTTACCCTGTAAGATTTTTCTTCCCCCAGTGTGTTGTCTCTTAGCATTTCTCGGCTCGGCCTCCCTGGCTCTTTTAGTCCTTACCATTTCCACGAGAGTATCTGAATGTTTTAAGGTTAGGGTTTCAGAAGTTCGAAGGTTAGGGTTTCAGAAGAGGAAGTGCGATTTTCAGACTTCGAAAGGGTTTCAATAGAAGTGAAAGGGTTTAGAAGTCGAAAAGGATCTCATAGCCTTGATTCCTGTGTTATAACTCATCATTATATATTTAAAAACAAATAAATTTTTCATACGATGAATGAAAAAAAAACTTAAAATGCATTCAACAAAATTTACATAAGTACATAAAAAAATTATTTAAAATTAAATAAACCTAGCTCCCCCTTGATAAAATCAAACCTTGCAGTGGGAAGTGGTTTAGTAAAAATATCTGCTAATTGAATTTTAGTATTTATAAATTCTAAAAATATATCTTTTTTAATAACATGATCTCTTAAAAAGTGATGTATTATATCAATGTGCTTAGTTCTAGAATGACTAATAGGATTATTTTTAAATATTAATTGCACTTGTATTATCACATAAAATAGGATTATTATTAAAATTCAATCCAAAGTCCATAGGAGTGTTTTTCATCCACAACACTTGTGCACAACAACTGCCAGCAGAAACATATTCTGCCTTAGCTGTTGACAGGGAAACTGAATGTTGTTTCTTAGTAGACCATGATACTAAGGACTTTCCTAAAAAGTGACATGTACTTGATGTAATTTTTCTATCTAATCTACAGCTTCCAAAGTCAGCATCTGAATATGAAATCAAATTAAAATAAGAAGTTTTAGGATAAAAAAGATATTTGAAAACAATTCCTTTTAAATATATAAAATTTATTTTAACAGCAGTTAGATGGGATTCTTTAGGATTTGATTGAAATCTAGCACAAAGACATACTTAATACATTATATCTGGCCTGCTAGCAATAAGATATAACAGACTACCAATCATACCTCTATATAACTTGTTGTCAACTGACTTGGTAGTTTCATCCAAATCATGTTTTATATTAGTACACATAGGAGTTGTAAATGTCTTGCTGTTCTCAAGTCCACATTTCTTAAGTAAATTAGTAATGTATTTTCTTTGATTTAAAACATTTACAAAATCTTTTTGAAATATTTGAAGACCCAAAAAGAAATTTAATTCTCCCATCATACTCATTTCAAATTCTTTTTTCATTAATTTTGAAAATTTATGACAAAGAGTTTTATTTTTTGATCCAAAGATTACATCATCAACATAAATTTGAACCAATAAAACATTATTTTCCACAGTTTTTTTAAAGAGTGTTGGGTCTGCCATTCCAATAGTAAAATCATTTTTCAAAATAAAAGAACATAATCTTTCATACCAAGCTCTAGGTGCTTGTTTAAGTCGATAAAGAGATTTAGTAAGTTTAAAAACATAATCAGGTTTTTGAGAGTTTTCAAAACCATGAGGTTTCTCAACATAAACTTCCTCCATTAGATAACCATTTAAAAATGTAGATTTAACATCCATCTGAAATAATTTAAAATTCATATAATATTCATAGGCTAAAATGATTCTAATGGCTTTTAACCTAGCTATAGGTGCAAAATTCTCATCATAATCTATTCCTTCTTCTTGATTATATCCATTAGCTACTAATCTTGCTTTATTTCTAGTTATTGTGCCTTGGTCATCCTATTTATTTCTAAAGACCCATTTGGTTCCTATTACAGGATAATTCTTAGTTCTTTCAACTAATTCCAAAACTTCATTTCTTTTAAATTGGTTTAATTCATCTTGCATTACTATTACCCAGCTTTCATCATCTAAAGCTTCTTCTGTAGTCTTGGGTTCTTTTTGAGATAGGAAGGCAGAGAATTCCACTAGGTTTCCTAAGTTTCTTCTAGTTTGAACACCAGTTTCTAAGTTACCTATTACAATTTCTAAAGGATGATTCTTTAGGGTTCTAGACTATCTAGGTAATATATTTAATGGTTATTCAGTATCATGTTCCTCTAAACTGGACTGAATTTCTTTTATATCATTTTCAAAAACATTCTTTAAATTCTCAAGTCTCAAGTTATCATTAGAGTCAAGTTCATCCATTTGTTCTATCCTTTTCTCAAAAAAATCATATTCATCAAATTTCACATGAACTGATTCTTCAACAATCCTTGACTTCTTATTATAAACTCTATAAGCTTTGGAGGTAGCAGAATATCCTAAGAAAATACCTTCATCAGATTTTGGATAGAACTTACCAAGATTATCCTTGGTGTTTAAGATATAAACCTTGAATCCAAAAACTTTAAAGTAATTTACTTTAGTTTTTCTATTATTCCATAGTTTATAGGGTGTCTTTTTCCAAATAGGTATAATTAAAACTCTATTAATTATATAACAAGATGTATTCATAGCTTCTGCCTAGAAATATATAGGTAGGGTACATTCATTTAACATAGTTCTAGCCATTTCTTGAATTATTCTATTTCTTCTTTCTACAATCCCATTTTGATGAGGTGTTCTGGGTAAAGAAAAGATGTGTTTAATACACATATTTGAGCAAAAGGAATTAAATTCCAGATTCTCAAATTCTCAACCATGATCACTTATCAATGAAATTATATTGAAACCTTTTTCATTTTGAACAGATTTGCAGAAACATTCAAATAAAGTAAAAGCTTCATTTTTAAAATTCAAAAAGAAAATCCATGTAAATCTTGAATAGTCATCAACTAAAACATATACATATAATTTAATATCTAATCTTGCTACTCTTGAAGGTCCAAAAAAATTCATATGAATAAGTTTTCAAGGTTTAGATGTAGTAACCTTATTAACAGATTTGAAGGATGATTTGTGTTGCTTGCCAAGTTGACATGCATCACAAAATCTGTCACTTTCAAATTTGAGACAAGGTAAATCAGAAACTAAATGTTTCTTAGATAACTTGTGTAAAACATATACATTGCAATGACCAAGTCTCCTATACCAGATACATGATTCACATAATTTAGCAGTCATGCAGTTTACTTGTTGTTTACACAAGGATTTTAGATCCAAAGTATAGACATTTTCAGTTCTTGGTGCTTTAAATTTAAACAGTTTATCTTTAGAAACAATACAACAATTATTAGTAAAATCAAGAGTATATCCATCATCACAAAGTTGAGAGATACTTATCAGATTGTGTTTTAGTCCTTTTACATAAAGTACATTGTTGATTGAGACTGTTTTTGGACCTCCAATAGTTCCAATGCCAATGATTTCTCCTTTGGCATTGTCACCAAATGTGACAAGTCCTCCTTCCTTTTGAGTGAGTGAAGAAAAATTCAATGAGTTTCCACTCATATGTCTTGAGCAGCCACTGTCCATGTACAATATATCTTTTCTTCTTTGGTGACCTGCTACCTGCAAATACATTCAAACCAATTACTTTGGTACCCATATTTTGTTGGGTCCAGGAGTGTTAGCTAGGAATGATCTGGGTATCCAGATTTTCTTTGTTCTTTTAAAATTAGCTGAATCATATAAGTCTTTTGAAACATAGGCTTTCTTAATAACACAAATTTGAGGTTGTCTTAAGAAATAGTTTTTAGCTACATGTCCCTTTGCCCCACAAAAATTACAATTAAGCTTTTTAGAGCTAGGAAAAAAATAATTTTTATATAGCTTTGGTTTTTCTCCTTTACTACTAATTCCAAATCTCTCCTTTTTAATGACAGTTTTCCAAGAATTAAATTTAATGAATTCTCTCCTCTTGTAAAAACCAATGCAGCCTGTTTGTATGATTCTACTTCATCCTGCAGTGATTTTATTATTGATTCAAAATTAATATAGTTAGTGTTAATCAAATTGTATGTATCAGTTAATTATTTATGTTGTTTTAGCATTGTGTCTCTTTCATATGAAACAGATTTATGTATATTTTTTAGTGACTTATATTTCTTAAATAGTTAGTCATATCTTTCTTCAAGCATATTGCAGTAGGCTGCATGTTTTTCATTTGCGTATCTTGATTCAGAATGTGATTCATAGGAGTAATATGAGTGTACCTCATCAGTTTTTTCCATGAAACACATGTTTGCATTTAGATTGACTTCTTCTTTCTCTGAGCTTGATTCAGAAGAGCTACTAGAGTCTTCAGATACAATCCAAGTGGATTTTATAGCTTTCTTGTCTTTCTGCTCAAAGTCATTTATTTTGAAGAATTTCTTCTTCTTTGCATCCTTCAATTGTGGGAAATCTGGTCTGATATGTCCCATATTTTTTCATTCATAAC
Organism: Viscum album; assembly: GCA_963277665.1. NCBI lineage: Eukaryota > Viridiplantae > Streptophyta > Magnoliopsida > Santalales > Viscaceae > Viscum > Viscum album. The sequence goes on along the minus strand of OY728143.1, from coordinate 1,163,211,487 downwards.
ATCTCACTTCCTTATTATCTCCCTTAAAGGATTTTTTGAAGCCTCTTTTCTTTCTGTAGAATTTTCAAAATTTTCTGGCTAGTTGAGCCAGTTCTTCATCTGAGTTGGATGTGCCGGAGCTTTCTGATTTATCTTTGACTTCTTTGCTCTTCATCTTTCTATTATTTTGTAGTGAAGTTACCTTCAAGGCAGTATCTTATCTTTTGATAAGCACTTTATGTTCATTAGCTTAATCTTGCATTTAAGCTTCATACATCATCAGTGTACCAATCAGCTCTCTCATAGTTAGATCTTTGACAGGTGTTGATTGTCTGATTGCAGTAGAAATACCATTCCATCTAGTAGGAAGTACTCTCAGTACTTTTAATGCTTGATCAACCTGCTTGATAGGTTCTCCTATAGTAGTTATGTTATTGAAAATTTATGTTAATCTCCCATTCATTTGGGTAATGCTCTCACCTTCAATCATTCTGAATGTATCAAATTTCAGTTTTGCAGTTGCATATCTCATTTTCCTTACATTATCTGTTCCTTCATATTCTACAGCTATTGTTTTCCACATCTCATATGCTGTCGGGCACAAAGATACTATATTAAATTCATCTGGTCCTAGACCTCAGATAATTGCATTCATAGCCTTCCAGTTCATATCGTACTCTGCCTCTATAGCAGCACTCCATGCCTCAGGATTTTCATTAATTTCATAAGGAGTCAGAATCTTTGAGTAGACTCTATATCCGAGGTTTTTCAGATATATTATCATGCGCGATTTCCAGAAACCATAGTTGTCTCCATTAAAATATGGTGCTCTAACCATTGACATCCTTTCTCTTGTATCAGTCATGATGCTCTGTTGTATAATCCTTTAATGTTTCTAGCTTTCTAAGGCTCTATCAGAAGCTCCTCCTCTGATACCAATTGTCGGATCTGAATCTACAGATTATACACAAGAGGGGGGTTGAATTGTGTCTTTTTCAATTTTTCAATAACTCTTCTCTTGAACGAGTTCTGTCCTTTATACTTTATCAAATTTGATCATGCATCGGATAAAGTAAAATTAAGAAAATAAAGATGTATAGTGGTTTGGGGAATAGAAAGCCCCTAGTCCACTCCACCAACGCTCTACTCCACGAGCTTGGTGATTTTCACTATCCTGTCCTCTTTTCCACAGACCGATTAACAACTGAGTACATGCAGTTGATACCTTTACAATCCAAGAACAAACAAAGCCTTATGGTTCAAACACAAACCTACACAGCTTATAATGAGAAGATGGTTACTCAAGAATAAAAATAATTTCAGAAAGAAATTTCAAGTTGATCTTCACAATTGCCACAGAATGCAATTGGCAGCAGATGGATCGAAGTCTCTAGAAATATTGATCTTCAAGATGAAGTAGTTATGAGTTGATCCAGCTGTATTAGATATAGAGATATAGTTCACAACCTTAGCAGTAGTAGATCCACAGTAGATATTTTATGTAGAATAGGTGAATCTTCTATCGAGTTCCTTCTTCTTGAACAAACAGAGCTTTTACGCTCCTGTTGAATCAGCAGATCAATCGTAAAATAGTTGCAATCGTTGTTTTCTACCTTTTTCAATAATAGATCGATCACGTTCTATATTTATGGTGTTTCAGAGAGAGCATATATAATAAAGCATATCTCCTGCACATTTAGATCCATAAATGTCACCTTCTAATTCGCGATATTCAAAAATTTGAATTTAAAGAGAAGTCGTAACTTCCATTAGGACTCAGAATAAAAATCTCCTTTTAATTCAACCTTAAATCCATTAATAAAATGTATTTGAATCAGTAAAAGTCATAATTTAAAAATGACTTTAAATCCAGCTTAAAATCCGCCCATAATTCAGCTTACTGATCATTGTACATAAATACCGTCTGCCAAAAGTTCTGACGCCAAATGTAAGGTTGATGACATGGCCTCCAAATGTAGGGTTAATAACATAGTCTTCAAACGTAAGGTTAAAAACGTAAGGTTGATCACAAAAGTAGGGTTGATCATCCATACTTTTTGTTTAACATTCAAACGTACGGTAAAATATCCATACTTTTACTTGATCCATACTTTTCCAAGGACGTATGGTTGTTTACAAAAGTAAGGTTGATGAACCATAATTTTGAGAAACAAACGTAACATTTAGAATTTACGTATAGTTCTCCTTCCATACTTTGCTGATAACCAAAACGTATGGTTCCTTCCTAACGTAAGGTTCTTCTTCCATACTTTGTTGAACACGTATGGTTTTTTAACCATACTTTTCTCTTATCTCCAAAAGTATACATTCTTTTCACCCTTACGCTACATTTATCCACGTAGGGTATGAATAGTGATTCCAGAACGCGCTAAAATAGATTCCGTGCTATATTCATCTACATAAGATGTGAACAGTGTTTATAGAATGCGCTAAAATAGATTCCACGCTAAGTAATGAATTCTCGTTAATTCAAGAGTAAAATAAATTAATAAACTACTATAAAATACTAAATAAAATCATTAGAAAATAACTAAGGGTATTTGGGAGCATCAAAATTATCATAAAGAGATAGAGTATTATTTTCAATAATCTCCCCCTTTAAATAACATTAATACGTATTGTTGAAAACAATACTTTTCTCAACATAGTTATCAAGCCCATCTACAAATTTCCCTTTATCAGTGATTGATTTTTCTTACTAGCAATAGGTCGCAGGTTTTATTTTAATGTCAATGTTATGATTCATGTAGGATTATATAACCATCCTTCTAATATATTTATGAACCATCATCCTGGTTGTATAATGATAAACTATACAACACCTGCATGATTCTGTCATCCAATAGGGGATCAACTTCAGCATCAGTCATGTACCGCACCATATTCAAAACAATGTATGGATTAATGCCCATTCTAGGGGATTTGTAGAGATTTTGGGATGTCAAATTTTAGGTCCATTATACACCAAAAAAATTAAATATTCCCCCCAATTTATGGGCCTATCCAATGCAAGGAGTGTTCACTCAATAACTATGTATTTCTTGATTCCCTTCCAAATGCGATACATAGTGTTTCCCAAACATTTCATCTATCTAGATGGTCGTAAATTTTTCCAACCCTTTGGTCTCTTTTCATGAGTTTCCACTGGGGGTGTGGTGTGTCATTAGGCCTCTTAGGTCCTAATTCTCATTGGGTCATTGCGATTTCACTATAAACCTCCCATTAGATCCCTTTATATCCAGTCTTCTTCGCTACAAGATGTTAAATTGTGCTACCCACTCCCATTTACAAACAATTTAAAACTAAAAAGTGACATCACTATGTCCACATCAGAGAGGACTTCACCTATAGCATCATTCATCAACCATTCCATATTAGATAATTATGTGTGGCTTTATTCTAGTTCTCACATGATAAATACTGACACCTCGATCTCCAATCCTAGTTTTAACCACTCTAAATTAAAAAGAAGATTCCTTTGTCCCTATGAATGAGTTATATATACAGAGGGATCCCCTTCCTCATGAACTATGTGTGGATTGATTCTTGTTTTTTAGAGATAATTAGGGATTCCTAGGTATTATATATTATTAAAATCTAGGGGTAAAAATTAATGAAAATAAAAAAAATCATTTTGTATCTTGCATTTTTCTACAGAAGATCTCAAATATGGTTCCCTCATTGCGAGTTCCATCAAAGAATAAATTTTTGTGTGTGTGTTAGATATTCTTAGGTAGTTTTCAAATCCACTGAACATCATTATATGAATGTTTCTTATGTTCCAATATACACCCCTTCCATTCATGAAGCTCTGAGCCTCAGACATTTTTAGATCTTCACAAAATCCATATCAATCATATGTGGAGTGATAGTGTCCAGAGGATACCTCTATTTGACTAAGCATAATATTCTATAGTTTCATCTGCATAAGTTTTCCACAAAAATTGAAAGTCAACCTAATGAAAATTTGTCCCCAGGATTTGATTTTCCTTCATTCATATTCTCCAATTAATTCCATGCCTCATATCATTTATCCTCATCCAAGAATCCCTAGAACCATGGTATAGAAATTCATTCCCCCCTCATGTCTGGGGAATGTCAGAGTATCACATCTCAACTATCCTTGAGTTGATCATTATTCTATGACAAGTGGTTGTAGCCGTATGACCAAAAACTATAGGACCCCATGTCATCCTCACTGCATGAAATTAAACTACATGTCCCATGATCTAATTACATGACACTAATAATCCTTGATATTAAGAAGTATGAATGGCTTGATTCCCTCCCTTTTATGATACATAATGACGATCAGATATTCAAATTTGGGTTTATCCAAGGAAAAAAATCCCCCTATTTTTCTATGTATAGGTCAATCCTTCCTAATAAATTTCTAGAAAAAACAAATGATGTTTCCACTTATGTTCCAATGCATAAAATAGATCTTTTTAAGAGAGTCCAATAAGATATTTTCCAAATTAGTGATCTCGTATTCAACAAAATCTCTACTCCTATGCATGCACTAGATCTTCATTAGTGAGTTTAATATGAGCCTCACCCTATTCATGAGCTCATTTCTATAGGGGAATTACCATTTTCAACATAATATCATGATTATAAAATGGAAGAAAAAAAAACAATTACGTATGGATTGGTTCTTTCCATTATAGAATATGAAGTGAAATCTGAACATCTAGTTCTTAGTTCTAGTGAGAACTTCCCTTTTCCTTCACATTTGGTGATTAATTTCCTTATAATAATTCATTAAACTGTAAGGATAATTTCCTTACCCTAAGACATTAAACAACATGAATATTGTACTTACTACAATATCTTAAATTTCACAGCTAATATCCTTACTACAAGACATTGAACATTACGAATAATTTCCTTACAACCAGATGTTAACATTCATAGCTAATGTCTTTAATTCAACACATTAATCTACATTAATAATTTCCTTTCCAAATGACATTAAAATTCATTTGTTTTCTAGTACTATGTATGGAATTATTCCCATACTTTTAGGATACATTATGATCCCCAATTCCCTAATATTGGGTCTAGTCACAACATAATTTTTTCCCTTCCCTAGAATGGGTCAGAACTGCATCTAGAACCCCCTAATTCCTATGTAGGGGGGAATCTATTTAGCTGTAACATCTCTATTTTTTATTGTAAATTTATTATTAAATGACCCTTTAATGTTTAAGTAAACTCCACTCAGAAACCAATATCTGTGTCTAAAAAGGTCAGAATCCACATAACCTTCCCTTCCCATAAGATTTGGAGGGATAATGTCTTGAGTCACATTTTTTGACACTGCTTAATATATACTGATTGTATCTTAATATGTTTCACACAATAATATTGTCCATGTTGACCAAAGGAATAATCATCCCCATGAAAATCATTTTATATCACTTCACACCCCTTTGAGTTTTACATCCTAGATCACTCCTTGGATTCAAAACCCAACAATGATATTTTTTACAATAGTTTCATCCTTCAATCCTGAAGAGGATAAAACATTGGTGGTCAGAATAACAAGAATAAGGGGAATTTTTTCCCCTTTAGTCAGAGAAAAGTTATTTTAATTTTACAACTGAAACATTTTGATTGTAAGGCATTAAAATACACCACTTAGGTCCTAATTTTATGATGTTCAACTACACCATTCTTAAATACTCTTTTTATGAATCCAAATTCATGCGGGAGTAGTTTTACATTACTCATAAAAGCCGATAAATATTCCCTATTTATTTTCAGACATAATTCCCTTAAATATCCATAACCCATTTTTTGACTTTGGAGAATATTCCTTGGTTGACTCTGCATATGTTTCCCCATAGAAGTCATATAAATCAATGGATAATTCATTACTAATAGTGTATTTTCCCAAAATCAATACCCCAAAAAACATCATGTTGGAAAGAAATTGTAAAGTTACTCATCATATATATGTTTCATACCATATTTCATTTAAACAATTTATAAAACCAGAGTTAATAAAATACATCATTTATATTGGAAAATTATTAGTGCATTATTGGCCAATAATTCCTACTGGGGACTTCACAAAATAATTCATGGTCAAATATATTTGACCAAAAACATCAGTGACATTATTTTTGTTTTAATGACTCTAAACTACCCATGAATAAAGAAAGAAACCACACCAGCATGAAAACCAAAAAAGGGAACCCTGGATAAAAGATTAGTATTACTTTGATATGACAACACATCACATGGTTTAGAAAAAATATCAACCAATGAAAAATTAAAAGAGAAACAATGGTTGTTTGGATGAAAAAACACAATAGGAGGCATAAGAAAAAGTCGTGTTATACCATGTAATCCCACAACATAGTGGAATTAAGACACAATTATAAATATAATAGAAAAGACTAAAAGTTTATAGGTGTTTTCATATAACCCATAAAATATTAAAATCTATGATTTCTAATTCCCTCGACTGAAGAAAAAACTACACCATTAAATGTTAATTCCATTTTGGTTATCTCAAATCATGATTAAAATTCATATACATTTGAAATTAATATTCAAAATGAGATTAACCATAATTTATTTGTATTAAATGAAAAGGGAGATGATATGAATTGGAGAGAAAATAAATTTTTATTTCATTAAATGAGAATAAATAAGAATACCTCCCTAGAGTCTCTCGCATATATGGAAAATAAAGTGTATGTAATATAATAAATTGTTGAAAATTGTATTATGAGGGAGAGCATGGATATATTCCAAAGCCACCATTTACATAGTTTCAGATTTATATATTTGTTGTGTTTTTCTAACAATGTCCCTGGAACATTCTAAACAAGAACTCATTGATTTAATTTTCAACCTTAGCCTGGCTGCATGAGCCTCATAGTCCCATATAATTTCATTCTATGCCACCATTTGTTCATAATAACTCACTTCATCAATCACCAAGTCGTGAAAATATGTGGGGATATCCTGTAAGTTTTATGTTTGATGATGGGAGGAATTAATCTAAGAAAGGTCTCCTTTAAAATTGGATATCTATTCTTGAGATATCAAAATATGTTTTATAATAATGTGCATGTGCTAATAATAAAATATTCCTAATCCCAAATATGTAAAAAATATCTAAAGGGTATCATACTTATCTGCAAATTTCCACAACGGAGGCTCTGTGATGATAGTGCATATTTGAATCCACAACCATATCTGCATAGCCTGGTGTTCATTGGAAGTGTTTCAACCTCTTCTTTGTTCCCCCACCAAAATAGGTATATAATATGTTATTACATTTATGGTAGATAGGATAACCCTAAATTGAAACTCCCAAGTGGTAAAATCCTCCATCTCCCGAGTTTGTTCCATCATAGAGGCTAATCATATATGGTCGGTTATAAATTCCTGAAGGCCTGGTCTTCATCCACATAGACTAGACTCAATGGTATTTTTGATAGTTATAGTCACAAATGTGGTGTCTAATTCAGTCTACACAGAAGTATCATTTATAGATGAGGCTACCTCTGAACACATGTGATGGTGACAACAACATATTCTTACAACATGAGTGGAAAAAGATGGTTAAACTGGTACTAGACAAAAAGCAGCTAATAGTTTCAATAGTCCTTGAACTTTCCTTTCTTGTACATAGTCATGGTAGGAAGCCACCCAAATATTATAATACTCCCAATATAAGTTAGTTGAAGCCACTATTGGATGAATATGTATTTTCATTTCCTAATTCTTGTGAAACATCATCAACCATAATTGGAGAAGAATTTTTGGATTATATTCCATCTTTAAATGAATAATAGGAATAATTGGGATGTAATTCTAGCATCCAAAATTCTTATCAAATATATAAGGGGCATATGGTTTTTAAATGGATAACCTCTCTACTAGAGAGGTTACGATTCTTTCTCATAGAGTAATGTTATAGTAAAATTTTCCTAAATAACCCCTTCCATTATACACTACTCTTCTATGGGTGTAGGTTTAGGAGAAAAAGAAATCTAAGAAAAATTACTCAAAAGGTTGACCGCACCATCGTTACTCAAGGACTAGGGGAGAATGAAAACAATAATGCAAAAGAAGGGATGAAAATCATAAAAAAAGAACTCTGGAAGTGCGTCAATACTCATTGTAGTGATAATGGTCTTCTATCAACCAACGCAAAAAATTGAAATGGATCACTAAGGATATATATGGATCTTCACCCCTATAATTGGCCCAACAATTAATAAATGTGAGAATGGTCGGTAAAATCCAAATTGATGAAGCATCCTTCATCTAATCTGAATTCCATCATGAGCATGAAAATTTGAATACCACTATAGATGTGATTGGATGGGAAATCCATCTAATCAAGAAAATGTCCATGAAAACTTCCAATAAGAGTTAATGTGATACTCTTGGCCAGATCCTATAACCCCACATGGTTTATCAACTCACCTAGAGGTTAGAACAGTATGATCTAGGGATGTATCATAACTACGTCATTGGATGAGTCTGGATATTAAGTAATTTCAGTCTTAGACCATCAAACTATAATAATAACTATATCCACTCTTTAAATGGAATGATTGAGAGAGAATATAGGTGATGACCAAGATATATCACTAATGAGACTTGAAGATTCCTACCCAATGGAGACACATGCTCAGAATTTTCCTAGGTATTGAAGGATGAAAAAATTCATCATAAATATTTCAAATTATGGGGATTCCACCTTTCTGAATGCTATCCCACAAACTAATACTGACTTTACCTTATTGTAAGTGGATGTTCTTGGTGCATGATCACCTGGGAATGACTAGTTTAGGTAGAATATTGGTCGGTGAATGAATTGAAAAATGGGAAATACACAATCCATAGTATTAATTGATATAAAATAATTGTTTGTGAAATTACAAGTACTTATGATGCTCATAGAATGACCAAGCCCATTCATCTGAGAAGTTCCATCTGGGTTGTAGATCCCATTTGTAACTCCATCCTACTTTTGGATTACCTCATAAGAAGCTTAAAATAGATGGATAATCATGGGATAATGATTCCAATGATGTATCTTGGATGTGGAAATTTAATTCTGTACACATCAAGCCATTCATAACAAATATTTCCTATCAACTAAAACCAAACATGTTTTTTCCCATAGATTAAATGTTTTCTTGAGAATTCTCTTGAGACAATTCAAACTAGGAAGATGAGAGATTTTGGTTTGGTAGTGGAAGGGTAACATCCACTTGGAGTATGAAGTTATAGAGTGGTAATCATTTATAAAGTGGATACGCAATTAGTTCTGGGAGAGAATGTTTTTCAGAACACCCCCTAAGAGGTGATTCATGATCTATGGTTACCCTCAATGTTACCAGCCTTAGATGATATTGTTCCAATCACATTATCTGAACTAGAATCTGGAAACATTTTATTCCTTCCAAGGGATTATTCAACTTGTGAGAAATTAATTAGATATAATTAAAGGGAATAAATACTATGTTGTCATGGAAACACATCAACCATGATATATTAATTTGTGAAGGCATTCGGCCTGCGAACTATCAGCTTCTGAAGGCGTTGGCCCGAAAAGCATGGGATAGTAAAACGATGTCCCATGGAACAATACTTAACTGAATTATGTTCAATCTATATAGAATGTATAATTTTACCATTAAAAATTATGGTTATGTAGTTATCAGATAATACATACCTTTTAAAGATATGTTTTTCAGTCTGTTAGTGTTAGAAACTCATTTCATGGATAATATGACTGAAAATGAGTTCATTCGTGAATGTATTGTGGGGTTGAGAGTGTTCTCGGCAGTTCCGTGTTCACTAAGACAATCATTAAATTTCAAATTAGATGTTTCCATAATATATAATCATGGTCCCCTTGATGTTCCACTCATATAATATAGTCTAATTAAGAATAGTAAAACATTTTACATTAGAATATCCTCCTCGCCATCTTGATGGGAACTCATTCTGGTTGGGGAGGGGGGATTTTTTTTGCCATGAAATCTCCATAATCATGTTTGAGATATTTTGATAAATTTTAAAAAGGTTAGAAAGGAATCCTGGAATAATATTGAATAAACTATTCAATGGGGCACTACTCTGATGTTCAAATCCCACTATGGGCCGCCACACTGCATGGATATCCACAACTTCTTGAGGAACCGACAAACAAAAATAGTTCATGGGATATGGATTTTGAGTTATAATATGTTACCAAAAACAATTCCTTTTTTTGTGGGATTGAGTCGGTGATTTCATCCCCCATGATTGAATATTCTGAATGAACTAAATAGCTTCCGGGGTGAGGCAATACCATCAGTTCCTAAAAACAAGATGATGTAGTTTATAGAACTGATGTAGTAAATTTTACCCACAAAAATGAATTCCTCAATGAAAAATTCACTTACGGGATAGTGAACCCTCTATGGGATCACGTAATAGAATATCCATGCCCCACCGTGAACAACTAGACATGTTGGTATATGGTCCCTCCGTTCTTCTATAAATACAACTCGAGGGGACCTAATGTGGAGAGTACCACACTAGGATGTACAAATTTAAGTGAGGAGAAGTAAGGAATAATAAAAATAAGATCCCCTTGTTTATTACCCATAGTTAAAACCCATCACAAATAATTAAATAGGAAATACTAAATCACATTGTAACACCCCAAACTTCCAGGACACATTTCCCTTGGAATAATGCAATAGCTTGCGTTGAATGCAACTTCGAGTTCTAGCACACCACAACCAATCAAACTAGCTATTTTTAATAGAAATAACCACTTATTGAAATTTTATAAATTTTATTTTTCAAAATGGACTTCTTTTTTGGATTCAGAATATCAAAATTATCTTAGGGAGTTTTTTTGTTATTTTTCTGAAAACATTCAATTTTTGATTAATAGTAAAAACACTTCGTTATTGTTTAAAAACAAAATTTTAATTAAATATTTATTTTTTTTATTTAAATTTATTTTAGGTCAAAATAGATACATAATACCTATATATGTTCAATGTAATTTATTATAGTCATTTTATAATAAAATTAGATGTATAAAATTTTATTGAACATTTTAACGTCTTTTACCCACCTTCTTGGCACATTTACAAATTTGAATAAAATATAATTTTATAGCTTTTGTGAATTGGAATTAAAAAATCTGAGAGACATAGTTGACATAAGTAAGTAAAATGTGGTTCAATAGGATGAAATTAATTTTTGGTGAATATAATCTTTTGAATTTTATTTACCATGACTAAAATAAAATAGGGTAATTAAAGGTAAAAATGATATTATAATTACCCTAACACATGTAATAATTCTATTGGATAAGTTTTTATCAACCAAAATAAATCTTATGAATAAAATATGATCCATTTTGATCCACTTGGATTATATTAGGACATTTATTATTATTTTATTTAATGAAGTGTTAAAAGTGTAAAATTCACATTTTAATAACTAAACCATTTTTAATATACAGTTATACATAAGATAAATTCTACTATAAATTTTCATTATAAAGATAAAAATATTTCATACATCATGGTATTTTATTTATAATTTTTAGACATTAAATAATTTATTTATTTATGGAATAATGATAATGCAGTAATTACCTTATTAATGAATGATTAGAATAATTGATATTGTAAATATTAAAATAAATGTAAATTGAGACTTTTTATGCATTTCAAAAAATTTATATGTTAATATGACATGTTAGAGTTGATTCAATAAATTTTTTTTGATGTGATAATGTTTTTATGACTTCTACAGAAACCAAATACTAAATAGTGTCAATATTAACATAAATGAGTTTTTAAAACAAATACTATTTTATTAAATGATATAATATTACAAAAAATTTAAGGCTCGGAAAAAGGACATAGATAAGGTTATATATGTAAATAATGAACGGCATGGAGTTCTCTTGTCTTTTTATTGTATTTTTATTAACCATTTATTATAATAATACAAGAAGACATGGTAAAAGTTAAAATATTTAACTAAGAGTTAAATCTAAAAGATAAGGTTAATATGGTGACCTAACTTGTCTAAAACCTATGGGTTGAGATTGTTTCCACTCATACCTATGTTATCCTCGAAATAAATCCTTTTGGAGCCATTATTAACTGAATATTATAGTATAATAAATTAATATTTCAAGATTTTCCTAAAGTGGCCCTCATCTCTCTCTTATAAAAGGGTACTTCCCCTTAACTAAAAATCACACCTCCCAAGCCATTTTCCTCTGCCAAAACATGCTAAAATATACTCCAAAATACCCTCAATTAAACCTAGAGTCCTTACTTTGATCAGAAATCCAACTTAAGGATCCCTTTTTATCAAATCAAAAGGAAGCACCCGAAGAAGCGGTAATTATTTCATCACCTCCTCCAAAGTTATTTCCTTCTTACACTTCCTCTTTCTTTGTTTTTTCAATTAATAAATAATAAATCCAATACCTTATACATAGTGTGATGTTATTATAAATATATTATTACTATATTAATTATTCTATGCATCCTATGAATGAAAAAGTCACCATACGTGCGTATGTATGACATACCGTCTCCACATTGTGGTGTAGTTTGTTATTCAACACTTAATTATTTGGATGGGTATAATAATGAGTATAATGGATGTAAATAATAAATATAATATGTTAATTATTCTGTATATATTATATATTGTCCAATTAATTACGATTTCCCCATTAATATAATGATATTGTCGCTCGTGCGTACATATGGATTACCGTCTCCACGAACGCGATGAGATTAATTCCTCATCATAACCATTCAAGAATAAATTTAATTTTACGATTAAAAATAATTTTTAAGAACTTAATATAATTATGGATATGAATCAAATACATACCATCTATAACAAACATGACTTATGTAACAAAAAATATAAAGGAAAACACATCAATTGACACCCAAAACGATGATACTACTGAAATACCACTAACAAAGCAATTCTAGAAGATCATATATGATATCATATCTATGTAAGTGGTTATTATATAATTTAATAACAATAATTTCACCATTATATAGAAGGATAACCTACTATCGACAAAGGAAATGTACAAGGTAATGGTTAACTTTACAATATCATTATTTATCTGAGAGTGTTTATACATAAGTATCTACTGGGGCTTCTTTATCATCCACATACGTATTTCTAAAAAATTTATTTCAAAACATTTTCACTATTTCCTAGAATATGGTTTAAAGTCATTTATACCCTTGTTTTACTTTCTATAAAATGTTTTGAAAGGAATATTTCTGTCATTTTACAAACAAGGTACTTTATAACCTTTTCGTCAAATTAAGGTAACAATGTTTTTTAACATATATGGAGGGTGTGGGTATTTTAAATCATTATAAAACATTATAAGATTCCTTTATAATATTATAAGAATATTTTAAAAATAATGGTTTTATTTTATAATTATGTGACTTTGAAATGATTTCAAAATTTCTCTCAAATACCTTTGATTTCATCTATGTCAACGACCTTTGATAGATTTTACACTTTTTTGAAGTTGATTTATTATGATAAAATCTTACATGTTTTATTGAATGTTTTGTGATATGTTCTACTATAGATGTTTTATTTTTATAGCATTCATGGTTTATGGGTAAATTATTAACATTTCATATTCTAGTTTTAATATGAATGTTTATATTATGTTTCAATCTTTTCATATGAGGAATGAATTGGACATAGTAAGTGACGGGTGGAGCCCGCTATTGCTCCTCGATGCATCAGTATGTCTCATGAGACAAAATAGTGTCTTAGTACAAGTAATTGACAAAATCTTATTTGTAGTCTTGGCATGAGGCCTTGACTATGTGGTCATCATGTTCGACATTATGACTTCCATCAATATGAAATTAGCTATTGATATAACATGTGATTATTAGACAAGTATAATATCCATGTGAATAAGTAAATGGAATTATTTGACTTATCTTTTTAATATTATCATGAATATTAAGTTTAAAAGGCTTTTATTTTACTCTTATACATTACCTTAAATGTTTATTCTTATTTATGATAGTTTCTTCTCTATTGTTACTATTACTGAGCATCTGAGATCACCCCTTTATTATGTTTTCATTTTACCAAGATGTGAATAAGCATACAATGATTCACCTGTAGGAATAGCATAAGGTATATGAGTGTGTTCTGAGGGGAAACAATATTGTTTTTTTCATTTCACAATACAATGTAATACTTATGTGTATATCTAGTACTTACAAGGATACTAAACTAATATGTCTTTTGAGACTTGTTCTGTTGTGATCATGCTAATGTGTTGTAATAATGTACCGACTCTGGGTAGCTAGGGTTTGGGTGTTACAGTTGGTATTAGAAGAAGTTTAGTACAAACCTTGGAAACTAGATTTAGAAAAACATTGATTATAGAACATTACCCAACAGTAGACATTGAAGATTAGTAGAGAAGAAATTCCTAAAATTTTGGTAATGCAGAGATTTTGTGAATTTTCCAAGAAATAAATCTCTGTCTGGATATGATCAGGTAGATGCGGCTCTAGAACATATGTACCGAGGATTGAAAACTATGACAAGGGGTTTCAGGCTTGACATAGGATATCTTGGAACATGACAATGATCCTTGCTGCACTCTTGGTTACCATACTCCCTGGGGATATGATTATGATAATTCACATTTTATTTAAAAACCATTATGAAGGATTTATGAGTAAATACCTCCCCAAATAAAACATTTTTTTTAGGATTATGGATTATATGCACAAACTATTCAATTTATGTTAGGTATTTTACATGTTTAGAATTATGTATTGTGATTCATAAAACAATGTAGTGTATTCAATTGTTTAGAAATAGAGCCTATTGGAAGGAATATAAACCATATAAATACACATAATCCATGTTCGGATTCCCCTCCTACTCAAGATAATCATAGTGGAGTTGGTGATGCAACAATTTCTGAATATCTTATAACCATACTCTGACAACTCACTCGTGTTATAAATAATAACCATAATTGTATGGAGAACCCTGATTTACATCATAGAGGATCAATGTTATACAACTCTCTGAGGAAAGAACCACCAAGATTCAATGGGACTACAAATCCATTTGTAGCTGAGAAATGGATTAGTTCTTTAGAGAAAATATTTCATGATTTGAGGAGTAGCGAAAGGGAAAAAGTTGTCATGGAAGTTTATCGCCTCGTGGGAGATGCAGATCAATAATGGTCATTAATTCAAAACAAAATGGAGGATTAAGAAGTAACAAATATGGTATGGAGGGAGTTTAAAGCAATTTTCTTATAAAAATACTTTCCTTGTGACCATCAAGAGGACCTAGAAAGACAATTTATGAGTATGAGGAAAAATGAGGACGAGAATGTCGCAAATTATGAGGCGAACTTTACACGGTTATAAAGGAATGTAAGAGATCATATATGTAACCCAAGGAGTAAGATTGATTAATTATTTTATGTGTTAAAACAATTTCTCCATCAAGAATCAATCTCACAATCATTCTCATCGTATGAAGATATTGTCTCATGTGTTATCAAGATAGAGAAGGAAATATCTACGTCTTACAACTTTAAAAAAAATAAATAGAAGAAGAGATCTTCTGAACACTATAGAAATAGAAATAAGGGTAATAGGAGAAAAGTTTAATTTCCATCCTACTGTAAATGTGGGAAGAAACACCCCAGTACATTTCGGAAGGGAATGGGAGTCTGTTACATGTGTGGTGATAAAGGACACCATGCTCGTGATTTAAGGGAAAGAAATATTCTATCAATGTTGAATGCTACAATGTTAGAGAAAAGCGGATGTATTGAAATGAATGTCCTAATATCCAAGGAAACATATCTTTAAAAAGGCCAAGGGAGCAAGGCCAAGCTTATGCAACCACTACTGCTAAGGTTGATGCTCTAAATGATGTGGTGACAGGTAATTTAATGGTTTCTTCCAATTTATCAAATTATTTATCTGATTTAGACAATCACATTGTTTCATATCTTCCCAGTTTGCTACGAAAATTAGATATTTCCAATTTTATTTAAAAGTGAGTTTTTAGTCAAAACTATTAAGGGAGGTATCATTGAAATAATGTTTTGTGAATCAGTTCCAATCATGGAATATAAACATGAATTATCTGCTGATATCATCATCATACCTGTGATTGAATTTTATATAATCCTTGGTATAGATTGGATTTTGGACTATGATGCGAAAATTTATTGTAAGAAGAAGGAGGGTACAATTTTCGATGATGATAAGAATTACATTATCTTTAGAGAAGAAACATCACCCTCTAATTGTTATCTAGATCCACACCTAGTGGCTCTACTAAATTCAATTATTTTAGAGGAAGAGAATGAAATAACTATGGGTGACGAAAGGAATGTTCAAATAGAGGATGAACCTATTGTGTAAGAAAATGTTCTTGTGTTTACAGAGGATTTATTTTGACATCCTTTATAATGAGAAATTAAGTTTTCCATATATTTAATTACTGGTTCAAGGACCATATCATAGAGCCCTTATAGAATAGCCACTATGGAATTAGTGGAACTAAAGAAACAACTAGAGTAACTGAGTAATAAAGGATTTATTCTCACTAGTGTTTCTCCATGGGGAACCCCTGTTCTTTTTGTTTTGAAGAAAGATGGATCTATGAGGTTTTGTGTTGACTACATAGAGATCAATGCTATAATAATAAAGAAAAAGTATCTCCTACCTCAAATTGATGATTTATTCGATCAAAATAATGGAGCTCAATATTTCTCATTAATGGACATTTGATCTGGATATCATCATTTGTTTGTTAATATGGAAGATATTTCAAAGATAGATTTTCATACCCGGAATGGGAATTACAAGTTTACAGTAATGCCTTTTGGACTGACTAATGCACCCTCCGTCTTCACAGATCTAGTGAATAAAGTTTTCAAGGAATTACTTGATGACTTTTTAGTGGTATTTATTGATGATATCTTTGTATAATCCAAAATCTACGAAGATCATGAAAATCAATTGTGCACTGTTCTAAAGAGTCTTAGAATAATTAAATTATATGGCAGGTTTAGCAATTGTAAATTTTGGCTTTAGGAGATTTTTTTTCATGGCCATATTGTCTCTTAGGATGGAATCTCTGTTGATCCTTATAAGAAAAGAGAAATACAAGAATGGATAGTACTGATGAGTATAACTAAGGTACACAGTTTTATTGGTTTAGAAGATTATTATCAGCATTTTGTCCAGAATTTTTTCCGATCGGCTAACCCATTAACCAAGATCACACATAAAGGGGTTAAATTTTTTTGGAAAAAAGAGCGTGAAGAATGTTTTGAAGAATTGAAGAGAATAATAGTCAATGAAACTGTCTTGAATCAATTAACGGGGAATGAGGGGTTTATTATTTATAGTGATGCTTCAAATAAATGACTTGGTTCTATCCTTATGCATAATGATAGAGTTATTGAATTTGCATCACGAAAGCTAAAAACTCATGAACAAAACTATCCTACTCATGATCTTGAGTTTTTAGCTATATTCTTTGCTTTGATGATATAGCGACACTATCTCTATGGTGAAAAATGTGTGATATATACCGATCAAAAGTGTTTGAAGTATATATTCCCCATAAAAAACTCAACCTGAGAAAAATACGATGGTTAAACCACACCAATATTATGATTGCGCTATACAATACCACTCTGGTAAGGAAGAAAAGGTGGCATAAGCTTTGAGTAGAAATGATAATGGAGTTTTGAATAAGATTAGAGTTTAAAGGGATCCTTTGTTCATGGGTCAAGTAAAGATGGATATGGGAATAATCATGGATGGTGAAACATGAATACATTTTCAAATGGTTTCCAAACCATATTTACTAGAATAGATTAAATGTTTTTGAGATTGATGATGAGGTGTTTCAAAATAAAATTAAAGCTATGAATGATGGGAGATTGATTGAATTAGTATATAAAGTTAGAAGTTTGAAATATGGAAAGTGAATTTGTGTTCTTGACATACCTGATCTAAAAAGAGAATTTTTGGATGATACTCATATCTCTAATTTCTCTATACACCCTGGTAGCACTATGATTTATAGATATTTGAAGGAACATTTTTGGTGGTACAACCTGAAGAGGGAGATTGCATATTTTGTTTCATGATTTATTGTTTTTTCAATAGGTGAAGGCTGGAAGAAAACATCCTAGAGGAGTCATGCAACATCTTCCCATACCTGAGTGAAAATTGGATGATATTTCAATGAGCTTTTTCAAGGGGCTACCAAACAATCCTAGTAGGAATGATGAAATATTGGTAATTGTTTATCCTCTTTCCAAGTAATTACATTTTCTTACTATAAGAGAAGATTTACCACCTGAATGTTTAGAATGACTATATATTAATGTTGTTATAATAATTCATGGAGCACCCCTATAAATTTTTTCTGATTGTGATCCCTGTTTTATATCAAGATTCTAGAAAATTCATCAGAAGGCCCTGGATACTGAACTCCGTTTGATCACTGCCTACCACCCTTAAACTGATGGAAAATCAGAATAGACTATTCTAACCTTATAAGACATGTTGAGATCTTTCTCAGATGACTTTCATGGTATGTGGGATCAATATTTACCTCTGGTAGAATTTCCCTATAACAATATCTCCCGTTCAGGTATTCAGATGGCACCATATAAAGCATTATATGGAAAGAGATGTCGCACACCAACTTGTTGGGATGATGTTGGTGAATGAAATCTTATAGACCCAGAACATGTTGAGGAAACAATATAAATGATGAATATTATCCAAACCCACATCAAAGCAGCTCAAATTAGGCAAAAGAGAAATTCCAATAACCGAAGGAAGGATTTGGAAATTCAAGTAGGAGATCATGTTTTATTGAATGTATATTCATGAAAGGGTGTTATATGATTCAGTAAGAAGGGTAAATTATATCTCAGGCACATCAGACCTTTAAAAATTCTAGAATGAATTGGAGTTATAGATTACCATTTGGAAATGCCTTCAATTCTCTCCAAAGTTCATGATGTGTTCCATGTATCCCTGTTGAGAAAATACATGCCTGACCCAACACATGTACTTACCTATGAGGGAACAAAACTGGAACCAGATCTATCTTATTGTGAAGAGACTGTCAAGATACTTTATAATAGAGAACAAGTGTTGATAAACTGGACGACTCATCTAGTAAAAGTTCTATGGAGAAACCATAAGATGGAAGATACAATGTGGGAACCGGAGGAACATATGATGATGAACCACCAGAATATTTTTATTCAGTAGTATTCTAGATATTTAGAGGATGCAATTATTTTAATGAGGGAATAATGTAACACCCAAAGCTTCCACGATACGTTTCTCTTTGAATAATGAAATAACTTGCGTTGTACGCAACTTCAAGTTCTAGCACACCATGATCAATCAAACTAGACATTATGTATAGTAATACCCACTTTTTGAAATTTTATAAATTTTATTTTTCAAAATGGACGTCATTTTTTGATTTGGAATTTCAAAATTAGCTTAAGCTGAATTTTTTGTATTTTTCTGAAAACATTCAATTTTTGATAAATAGTGAAAACCACTGCATTATTGTTTATAACCGATTTATTTTTAAAATAATTAGTTTGTTTATTTAAATTTATTTTAGGTAAAAATAGATACATAATAACTATATAAGTTCCATGTAATTCATTGGAGTTATTTTATAATAAAAGTTGATGTATAATATTTTATTGAAAATTTTAATGTCTTTTACCCACCTTCTATGCACATTTACAAATTTTCATAAAACCTAATTTTACCACATCTATGAATTTAATTTCAAAAATTCGAGACACATGGTTGAAATCAGTAAGTAAAATGTAGTTCAATAGGTTTAAAATAGATTTTTGTAAATAGAAACTTTTGAATTTTATTTACCATGGTTAAAAGTAAATAGGGCAATTAAAGGTAAAAAATGATATTTTAATTACCCTAACTCATGTCCTAATTTTATTGGATAAATTTTTTTTGACGAAACTCATCCTTTTTAATAAAATATTATCCTTTATGATCCACTTGGATTAGATTAGGAAATTTATTATTATTTTATTTAAAGAAGAGTTAAAAGTGTTAAATTCACAATTTAATAAGTAAACCATTTTTAATATAGGGTTATACATAAGATAAATTTTAATAAATATATTAATTGTAAATATAAAAATATTTCATACATGATGTTATTTTATTTATAATTTTTAGACATTAAATAAATAAATCTATTTATGACACAATGATAATGCAGTAATTACCTTGTTAATGAAAGATTAAAATAACTGATATTATAAATATTAAAATAAATGTAAATTGAGACTTTTGATGCATTCAAAAAAAATAGGTTCATATGACATGTTAGGGATTATTAAATAAAATTATTTCGAAGTGATAAAGTTGTTATGACTTTCACAAAAACCAAATACTAAATAGTGTCAAAATTGACATAAATTAGTTTCTAAACAAATGATTATTTTATTAAATGATATAATATTCCTAAAAATCTACGGTTCAGAAAAATGACTTAGATAATGTTATATATTCCAATAATGAACCAATTTTGGTTCTCTTGTATTTTTATAGTATGTTTATTAACAATTTATTATAAAAATACAAGAAGAAATGGTAAAAGTTAAACTATTTAACTAAGAGTTAAATCTAAAATATAAAGTTAGTATGGTGACATAAACTTGTCTAAAAAATAATTTTAGAGTTTTTTTTACATAGAACCACTTTATACTCAAAATATTTTTTTTGGATCCATTATAAACCGAATATGATTGTATAAGAAATTAATATTTCATGATTTTCCTAAAGTGGCCTTAGCCTTTCTTATAAAAGGGTACTTCCCCTTCTATCAAAATCACACCTCCAAAGACATTTTTCTCAGAAAAACCATGCTCAAATATCCTCAAAACTACCCTAACTTAACCCTTGGGGCCTTAATTTGATCATAAAAAAAACTAAGGGGGAATTTTCATTAAATTAAAAGGAAGAACCCGAAGAAGAGTTATTATTTCATCACCTCTTCCAATGTTATTTTCATCTTCCACATCCTCTTTATTTGTTGTTTCCATACCAGAATAATAACTCCAGTACCTTCTATATACTTTGATGTTATTATAAATATGGTACAACCATATTCATTATTCTATCCATCCTATGAATGACAAAGTCACCATACGTGCGTACGTATGGCTTACTGTATCCATGTTGTGGTGTAGTTTGTTATTCAACACTTAATTTTCAGATGGGTATAAGAATGAGTACAATTGATGTAAATAATAAATATAATATTTTAATTATTATTTATATATGATATACTATCCAATTACATATGATTTCACCATCAATATAATGATAGTGTCACTCGTGCGTTCGTGCGGATTACCATCTCTACGAACGCAATGAGATTCATTCCCCATCATAACCATTCAAGAATAAATTTAATTTTATGATTAAAAATAATGTTTAAGAACTTAATATAATTTGGGATATGAATCAAATACATTCTATCCATAACAAACATGACTTATATAACAAAACATATAATGGAAAACAAATCAGTTAACACCCAAAATAATGATACTACAAAAAAATCATTAACAAAGCTATATTAGAAGATCATATGTGATATAATATTTATGTATGTGGTTCATTTATTATTTAATAACAATAATTTCACCATTATATAGGAGGTTAACCTACCATCCACTAAGTAAAAGTGCATGTTATGGGTTAACATTACAATCTCTTCATTTATCTGAGGTTGTATATATATAAGTATCTACTGGGACTTCTTTATCATCCACATCCATGTTTATTAAAAATGTATTTCAAAACATTTTTAATATTTACTAGAATATGGTTTAAAGTCATATATACCATTTTTTTACTTTTTAAAAAATGTTTTTAAATGAATCTATCCATTGTTTTCCAAACAAGGTACGTTATGACCTTTTGGATAAATTAAGGCAAGAATGTTTTTTATATTATACGGAGGGTGTGGCTATTTTCCTCCGTTATAAGACCTTTGAAGATTACATTAAAATATTATAAGAATATTTTAAAAATAAATCTTTTATTTTATAATTTTGTGACTTTTAAATGATTTCAAAATTTCTCTCAAATATTTTAGATTTCATCTATATCAACATCCTTTGATGGATTTTACACCTGTTTGAAGTTGATTTATTATGATAAAATCTTTTATATTGTATTGAATGTTTTTGAGATATGTTTTAATGTGGATATGTTATTTTTATACCATTCATGGTTTATGGTTAAAGTATTAACATTTTGTTTCTAGTTTTAATACAAATTTTTATATTATGTTTCAATATTTTCATATGAGGAATGCATTGGACTTAGTAAGTGACGGGTGGATCCCTCTATAGCTCCTTAATGCATCGGTAGGTTTCATGAGACAAACCAGTTTCTTGGCACAAGGCCTTGACAAAATCTTATTTGTAGTCTTCGCACGAGGCCTTGACTATGTGGTCATGATGTCCGAAATTATGAATTCCATCATTATAAAATTAGATATTGATATAACATGTGATTATTTGACTTGCATAATATACACGTGAATAAGTAAATGGAATTATTTGACTTATATTTTCCATATTATGCTGAATTTTACATTTAAAAGGATCTTATTTTAGTATTATACATTCCATTAAAAGTTTATTATTATTTTTGATAGTTTCTTCTATATTGTTATCCTTACTGAGCATCTATGCTCACCCCTTTTGTATGTTTTCTTTTTCCCAGGATGTGAAAAAGTATATTACAATTAACCTAAAGGAATAGGCTATGGGATATGAGTGTGTTCAAAGGGGGCACAATGTTGTTGTTTTTTAATTTCATAATGTAATTTAAAACTTAATTATATATACAGTACTTCCAATGCTACTAAACTAATCGGTCTTTCAAGAATTTTACTCTTGTGATCATTCCAATGTTATGTAATAATGCACTGACTCTAGGTAACTATGGTCGGGGCATTACACATATGATGGTCAGAGAACCCAATGTACCCTTTCGGACACTATCCCGTGAGGTGAAAACCAAAGATCCAATTGCGTGAGGGGATCCTTCATATCTAGATGCAATGAAGGTGGAACCTTTACCCATTTAGAAAATACTATGCTAGAGTAACTCATCCCTGTGTAAAAAAAATCTACATAGGATGAACTCATCATTTGTGAAAAAATGCTATGTTGGAAGAACCTAGGGTCGCGAAGTGAAACTCTATGAGGGACGAAACCATGTCCACATAGAAAAGTACTCCAAATATGTTCCCCTAAACCACATAGGAACATGAAACATGGAGGTAATATCATCCTGTGTAAGAACACACTACAGAAAATGAGGCATCCTAGGTTATTCTGCTCTCTAGCTCCCACGATTATCTTTTATTATATTTGTATTCCCCATATTTTACCCTCCACGAACCAATATACATCATCATGTTAAGGCCCCATCCAAAGACACCTGAGCCATATGATTAGATCATCATGAACATCAGTGTGTCCTTTTAAGTTTACATACCCTTGGTAAGTGGAGTCACATGGGTATCCCCAGCAATAGGGTAGACCTTCAGAAGGACCTTAGGGTTACATTCCCATGGAAATAAGGGTTTTAACCATAGGCCACTCAATTGATGATCCTATTTCTAGGTATTGAGATGACCCCCCCTTCGATGGGGTCCAGTGTTGAACATTCCTCCGTTTCATGATACTAGTTTTAGGGAACTCCTCTAGAGGTTATCCCACATCATTTTTTGAAGGAGTTAGAACTTTTTGTTCTCTTTGCCTCTACCCATGACCTATTCAGATATATCACTAAATATTTCTATCATGGATATCAAAACAATAGGGGTAATATAAACACTAAAATTCCATTTATCCCTCCCTTTTTCCTCTAGAACCATCAAACATGTGATAGGGTGTTATCATTTTATCATTACATATACTACCTATTACTTCAAATACTAATCACGACTCACGTGGAACTAGAGTTTACTAGAAATTATGACATTTTCATGATTATAAACCTTATATGGGCCTCCTACAGAGTATATACCCCAAAAAAGAATTCAACCTACTATGGATTTTATTCCCAATGAAGTAGAAACAAATTGGATTTATCTATAGGTGTAATCCCCAAAATACATCCATATGGGCAGCTCACATGCATGATCACCAACCATTTCCATTGAAATGGTTCATCTCTATGTGTATACCTTAAGAATTTAACATATATCTTTCCTCCTTTAAGTTTTAAGTCCCATTCATACCAAAGTATGTTGGATTTGATTCCCAAATAACTAGGATACTTAGGAATCCTTCTTAAGGTCTAAACCCAGCATCCAAATCCACCATAAGTTTTTTATGTCATATAAGCAATGGAGTCATGTTCATCCTATAGTGTACATATCTTATGATACCCTTAGGTAGCCTCAATATATGTCCCATGAAATATTTTACCAGGCATATTCCACATAGATATCCTTACCAAATGATGTTAAACTACATAGTTTGGTCCTTTCCACATGAAATTATGAGGTGATGTGTGTAGTTAAGTAGGAATAATGTAAATGGGTTCTAATTACTCATATGGGGATAAGTAGGAATTCCATTTCATGGGTTATATCCCATAATAAAAATCTAATTCCCTACTAGATGATGTAAAACTCCAAAGCACCCCATCACGCCACATAAAACAATCATTATCCTAAAAAATGAGAAAAGGATTCCGGATATGTCCAAAAAAGGGTAATGTTGATGGATAACCTCAAATAAATACATATCCATCCATTTATGGATAACCTCAGATACATACATGTGATTCCAAACCCATGCGTACTCATAATGGATCATTGAATTAGGGTAATCTCTAATATACACATCTGTGAATGAACCATAGTTTTGTGAAAATATCCTAAATATATATGAGCGTCATAGAGCATGTAATAGTTACCCCAAAATGGGTGTGATGAATTAAATTTCCATCCACTCAACCAATGTGAGTTCTCATGATTCATTATCAATGTTATCGAATGAGTTTCTATCTTGGAATGTACGTCCAAGAATCATGGATATAAGAGCCATTGGTTGTTTCCAACACCATGAAAAAAATCAATTAAAGACCATTAGAAGACCATTTACCCGACGTTATATATTTTAAAAAATTCAAACCCTTTCAATAATTTGTTCCTGACTAGTGTACAAACCTTTATTCAAGGGACACCAACATTTAAGATGATAACCTTTGATGAAAATTAATATTTTATGGGTATATGAACCAAGGTTACAATTATTATTCATTATTTGAATTTTTATCATGATATGCAATTTATTGAACTAGATTTTCTTCCACAGTTTATTACAATGAAAATTTATTAGGAAACCCATTTCTTTTTTAATGGGTTACACTATTATGAAATGATGAAATGATTATGAAACCAGTATCTTTATCACATGTTATGACATGATGAAACTTTTATGGAAACCATTTCATTTCATGGGTTGTGATATTATTAATGTTTTATGATATTGGTTTAATAATAATTATGATTTTCATTATGTGATAGGTGGAACCTATATGTATTTTCAATTCATTTGATAAATATGACTAAATATTGAGTAAATACATTATGAATGAACTATATTAAATGTACTAAATTTTATACATTAATGTTATTACATTTACACAATGTTATATGTAAACCTGAATTAAATGTTCTCTATATTATTCTTAAACCTAATTTCATGTTCACAGTATTATGTGTGGAACTGTACTTCAAGTCTTTAATGTTATGGGTGGACCTAGTTTCTTTTATATTTTTTTTATAGGACTTCATTTCATCCACTTAACAAAATCAGTGAACATTTCCTCATTTATAGACGTTCACAATCTAATAAACTTATATATATATTCCACGATTATAAGTCTTATAAAAATTTTGTTATATCCTATCTCATGTTCATTGATTTCCTTATGATACATGTCTAATTAAATACTAATTTTCATGTCATGACTCAATATTATGATCATTTTTATGTAGGTTATGGTTTTAAAATATTATTTTATAGTTCACATACCCTCATGTTCATGTTATGCTTATCTATCTTCCTTGTTTACCAGTACTGATCATATGGGCTCACACCCTACTATATTTCATTTCTCTAGGTTATGAAGAATTTAGTTGGGTTGGGTATGTTTTTTATGAGTAATAAAGTGTAAAATATTTATGGTAAATGATGAATATCATTAACCAAATTATAAGATAGTGTGTATGGTATCCCAAAACAATAAAATATTATAGTTCTCACATTTATATTTGTGTAATATATTTAATATTCTTATAAAAATATGAAATATACATGACTGAAGAAAATGGGTTTCTATAACCATCATTACCAATTAAAATATAATATCCTCATAAGGTTTTTCATGTATTTTTGGATGCTCCACATCACTCACATCTATTTGGACTAAATGGGTTGTTATCTTCTCCAAAAATAAAATTAGATTTATCTAGGATAGAAAGTTATTTCCTGCACTTGGATCGTAGTATATTCCTATATCCCTGTGACATGACACTATAATATTGAAAAAAATTCATAAAGGATAGTCATAAAGTAACCAAGGATCATAATTAATTGATCAAAAAATGGGAAACATCAAAAAAAATAATTTCCCCTAAAATGGATGAAATCCAAAATGGCCAACCATGTTTGGGGATAAAGAGAATAATAATATATAAAATTTGAAGAGTATTTGGGAAACAAAGAGACATTATATAACATAGATGATGATTAATTGATTCTTACTATTAGATATGAATTGATCAAAATGATCAATATAAATTTGGTATATTTCATATATTAATAAAAAAACTATGTAATATAATGGGTAAACATATTCCCATGTTTAGGTTTTTAATAGAACACTGGGAGAGGGAACATGTTCCAAAAATCAGAGCCTAACCCCGAACCATGAACCTCGAAATGAGGAGGTTCCACCCCGTAAATGAAGTCATAACTATGATCAAATAAAATTTATGGAAATGTACCACTCACTACCAAGAGATCCTTGAAGACTCTCAATTAGAGAAAATGTGTTGTTATATTATAATGAGATATTTAATATCATGTAGACCATTCAAGAATTACAAAGGTGAAGTAATTAAACTAGGTATCTCCATTGAGAATAAGTGAATACTTATCAACCTTATCATTTGGAGGGGAAAACCCACACAAAAAAAATAAAAATATTATAATCAGGTGGATACTACATATAAATAAATGATCTGTTTATATTTAAAAATTTTGGGAGATTATCAATTCTATCCATTATGAAAACCACTTCCCTCATATCTTTATATTTTTTTAGACCATGTAAAAATAATATTCTAGTAGTATGAATATTTTTAATGACCTCATCAAGAATAACACATTATATACACTCAATGGATGACAAAGAAAATATATCCCAAAAAAATTACCGCACCATTATGTCTTTTACAACACAGATAGAGGCCATGGATGGTCAAAGAATACCAGTGAAAGAAAAACGGTATCCATATCAGGAATGGGGGATTTCCTTCCTCCTACATCCATGTTCATCAATCATTTTTTCCATATCATTGACCGAACTAGATATCTTATGAATAATTTCTTTCATTGTGTGTCCCAATTTGAAAACCTAATGGGGCAACATAGATAAAAATATATGGAAAATTTGAGTTTTGTAATATATAATATAGTTGGGATAACATTTATATTATACAAGAGCATACCTTCGGGGTACATCAGTGGATTAGATGAGGTTTTCTATCATTTACATGACAAACATACCTCCATGAAATTCTATTCAGAATTCTTTATCCTCATGAACAATAAATATAATGAAGAACAAAGTGCTCATTATATACTCCCATGATGGAATGTTTTAATACACTCTCTTAAAATTTTGATACCTTAGAAGTAAATATTGGAACCTTTTGATAAAAAAAATACGATGAACATTATACACTAATGATCCTGTTGAAATACCCATATTGGTTTAATGATATTTCAAACTGTGAAAAACATCGAAAGGATACACTTCATCAACTAGGGATTAATTTATTCACACATCTGCAGACCAATGTAAAAATTATGGTAAAGGGAATTTGATAGTATTACAATCAGACCAATAAATTGACTAAATAATAAAACAAGGAAACTCTTAATTATTCAGTTCAACTCATGGAATGAAAAAAACAAAAAAACACATACTCTATATGGAGGAATATAATCATCATGGATGCACATGATATAAGCCATTAAAAATCATAATCATTTTTGAAATAATATAATCCTGGTTAGATCCTTATAGATATGGAAGTTAATCCAATTATGATTACTATTACTGGGATACCAAATAATTTCTTCCATCGGGATCATCTTGAATATTTTAATTTTCATCCAAGGTTGGACATACTATATAAGACTAATTCATCTTCAATAACATCCCATACAAATGGATGATTTTAGAAATTCTATATTTGTATGTTCCCCATTACATGTTTCTAATTGTTTTACTATACAATCAAATGAATAATGTGACTAATAAGGAATTTTTTCTAACTGTAAAAAAACTTCAATTATTTGATGAGCTATATGATAGTTGATGTGGATATTTTAATTCTCATCCACAACATTATCAACTAATAGTGTTATCAAATTATCCAAAAGTATTCATTAAAATACAATTAAAATTATCCTATGTAGGTGGATTCCATCATTATAAGTTCAATTTTTGGTGACCATTAGAGTCCCATCTAACACCCAAAATAACTGAAAATCATGCATATTTACATTCACCACCATTTAGAGAATAAGAACTGCCCCACCAAATATATTCCTTATTAAAAAAAGTTACACTGTTCAATTAAATTAATTCTATTCAATTATGAGAACCCATTTATAATGGTTAATATTTAAATGAAAATGGGGTCCTCTTTCTGAGTTAGGGAGTAGGGGGTGAGCACATAGATGCTAAGGGGACATGAAGATACATAATTTGGTATCTTCTTAGTATTCTCGACAAATCCCCAAGAAATCCATATACATGGCCCAAAATTGTGATCAATCACATTAGTGATCCCAAATATAGTATATATATACACTTAAATCATTTATGAGTTATCCAAACCAAGTTATCATGGAAGGCCTTTTGGCTAGTGTGAACTATCTAATCATCCCAACCATGTGGGTAGACCAACTCAAAATAACTCATCATGGGTAGTTATTAAAGGAATTGTTATCCAATAATGAAATCTATCCATATCATGTTATTTTTCCAATACCTCTTGTGAAAATGGTCAAACTGACTTTGGTAATCGCTGATCCCAATTGTAGAATCATGATATTATAAAATAGTTTTCCACTGTCCTCACATATATTTTGATTATGGATGATAATTATCATACAATTTAGCATAGGGAAGTAATTTTTAAGTCCCTCAAGATTCCAATGGATTTTAAGACTAATTTAATTACATTTATGGTTTATTTAAAAGAAAACTCTTCAATAAGATTCTTTACAATTGTATTATTCATAATGTAATATCAAGGGGATATTTTTTATGGACATATTAGACATGGGAATGTTTTAGGTGAGCTAAAAAACAATTGTATTCAATAGTTTATTAAAACACTTCTAGGATTTCCTTAACCCATGTCCTCTAATGCTGGGGATAATATGAGTGTGATTTTTTCTTTTAATGATGAACATTAAGTGGAAAACTAATAGTTAGAAAAATCCCATCATACAAATAATAATAAAAGACTAGTTCAAATAAATGTTGTCTAAATTCAATTTTATGGTTATCCCTAAGGGAAAAAAATATTACGTTCAATATATAATAACCTAGTTTTATAGTAATGTGGTAGTGTTATCATTATACCACTAATGCCTAATATATTGAATAAATATAAAGGTATTACAATTATGTGCATATAATGGGAGAAAAAAATATCTTTAATCCAAAAGATAGTCATATTTATTTATAGACAAGGAATGAAATAGATAATAGACATTGATATGTATATTTACACCCACACTAGTGTTTGAACCACCTTACCGAACCATCAATACTTCCTAATAAAATTTTATGTACTTAAATTAAATATTATAATGAAAATAGATCCCAACCAATAGAGTCTCCTATGTTCATAATATTCATTGGTACCATTATATATAGAAACATTCATGCCCACATATTTTGGATCATTAAGAGGTTGTCAAGACAATCTGGGAAGATGAATGCCACCAATGAAATTTTATTTGAAATGTTTACACTTTTCTATACTCAAACCCCGATGAGACCCTCATTAACCTCTCAATGTTTTTAATATCATAAAATATATATTAAAAGATAAAAATCCAATATTATATCAAATAAATATTTGGATGGTGATTAATTTTTTCCCTAATGATTGTGGAGAAGAAATCAAGAATCTTAATAGTGTTCCCAATCAGAATTCTCATGCATTATTTCTCCAATGGGCCATGAATGGATCTCCATCCATCATAATGGACAAATAATTCCATTGACTATCTAACAACCATTAGAAATTGGTGATGATTTTAAAATGGATATTTTGACGATGACCTTAGTGATACCTTTCAATCATTTGTAGAAGGATTCCCAAAAACCAATTATGAGATAAAAAAATAAATATGGATGTACAAGTGGACACAAAAAATAATAAATGTTTAATAGTTTTCCTTCATAATAGATTGATATTTACATCTAATTCCTAAAATAGAATCATTACATGTTAACATTGAATAAAACAGATATGATGTGTATGAATAATTATTTGTCCATAGATCACCAGGTCTTTCCAAATGATCGTCATAGTTTCAAGTAGAAGACTTGGTGAGTGAATACCTCACATAAAACAAAGTATTTTTTTTAACATTGATAAGAATAATTTTTACTATTTAATTATAATGATTCAATACCTAAAATGGGTCTCCATCACCATCCTCATTGAGAAAAGGAATAGGTATATCTATGTCAACATGGATTTTAGGGATAATATTCAAATTTATTAGATGATTATTTATATTTAATATTTACAAAACTCATGATTGATATGAAAACTATTTTCTAGGACCTTTAATTTTTAATGGGTACTCAGGGTATAATATGAAAATAATGTTCCAAATATATGAGGAATCTATAAATTTCTGAGAACCCAAAATATTATTCAACTACGACATCATGTACATTGATTTATATAATGTTGACTTGAACTACTAGTTCTTCATGCATCATATATTCATTTCCTTTATATTATGTTATCTAGAATTCTGTATTCAAGATATGATGGTTCAATCATGATAAAACCATGATCATCTCATTGACCTCTAAAAATATCTGGACATGTTTCAGTATCATAATATGAATATGAATCCTTTGATGTGTGATTTCATAATAAAGTTGAGTAAATTCCATCATTTAGTGGTATGTTATCATGGAATCATTCTCAAACCTATATTCACTGGTAAAATCCCCCAAATGTTTCCTCATAAAAATAGTTATTCTAAAGGGATTTTGGGGTTTCTTACCTATAGCATTAATTTAATATATAATATATTTTAAAATTTCCTCCCCATCATGAATATTATTTTGAATGGAGTAATATAATTATGAGAAAAATATTTCTAAGGATAATTTTTGAATCTCAACCAATATTTACTATACCTCCAATGAGAAATTACACTAGTAGATTTAAAGTTGGTATTTCTATAACAAGATGTTAGGGATGGATTACCTTTCCCCCATCTTTCATTGAAAATGATGTAGAAAAAGAAAAAAATACTAAATTATCTGTATAATAATTCTTGGTATAAATACCTAGAATTATGAACTGAATAAGATATTAATTGTACACATTTTTATAGTGATAAACTGTAGAACGTACTTAAAAAAAATGGTATCTACCTTTCCTCTCATATCAACCAGATTATGTAAATCCTTTCACACTATATATTGACTAGGTGTATTTCCCTATGAGAAATTGTGCATAACAATATAAAATCTAATCCATATCATTTAAGGAACTAAAGAGAAAATTATAACATATATCCTTATGGCACATCCTTCCAAAGAGATCATAGTGGTAAATACATAGATTTTTATGAAGTGATTTTCTATGTATATGACACCAAGACATAGGAGATGTATTTTGGAGGATTCTCAAAATGTTAAACAAGGTGAAGAACATAAATTATATAGATCAATCGAGTTTATATTGTGATAGTATTTTTCTCCCTTAATACTGTGATTCTATATTATTATTTCATACAAACTTATTATTAAACCAAAAAATTGTGGAATAGAATTTTCATATTGTAGGAAAATAACTACTCCTACAACTATAGATATATTATTTGAATGTTATGGTATAATTAAAAGTAGTGATTGAGTAGAAATATTGTGAATACTATATAAAAAAATAAGTCTTCACCACTTTCCATATCTACAAGAGGATACTAATAGTTGGATTTCATTTTGAAACAATGGTGAATCATCTTCCCCTATAATAGAGTGCTCATGTTGATGTAGTAGGTAATGCTTATAGAACCCTTCTTTATCCAATGTAGGATGAGATAATATTCCACTTTATAAATTGTAGTGTAGTGTCCTAGTGATCATTAATGATATAATGAAAATCATTAAAAATTAGGTATCCTTGAGGTGTAACGATATAAAATATTTGACAATTGATTGCATTACTAAATGTATAGTCCAAAAAATACTATTACTAAATAGTTCTCATCATTTAGGAAGAAGGAACTCCAACCAAATTAGGGGCCATCAATATTTATATCCAACTATGAGACATGACTATATCAAATTTTCTAGGATTATTATTTCATTTTAAATATATTTCATTTTCATCAATTAGTTCATAGAGTTGTCTCACACATCCAATACTAATGATATTTTTTTACATTTAAAATATATGATAAGGGTACATATATCCAATCAATCCCTAGGAAGTTTTTCTACAACCTTTCTACATCCAAATTAATCTAAAAATGTCATATGTAAATACAAGTTAAGGATGTTGAGATTGATAATGTTATAAACCTCATGAATTCCAATATCAACACTATGTTTGGTGTCCAAATGAAGAAAATTATATTCATTGGAGTTGAAAGGATGTAAAAGGATTATAACAATTATTATATCCATTCATACTATAATCATAGTATGAAATTTGGGAAAACAAAGGCTTTATAAAAGACTCTATAAACTACACTCAGAAAAAGGGCAGATAATGTCATTAAATATTTTCCATGAAAACTCTTATATACATTAGGGGGATATTATATAAGAACCTTCACTTATAAAAATTAAAAATTGTACACTAATGTCCGTGGAATACATTAATATTACATTATTTTAAATTCATATTAATTTCATATCATAACTATTCAGACCCCAAACCCCAAATGTATAGTTTCATTAGATATAATCAAAAAAATTAAAATCATATAAAATTACTCCATTAATTCACATAAATTTATTATTACATGTTATTCTTTATATAATTGAAATATAATAATTTCCCCATATTTTGGGGAAAATCCTAGGAAATTATTACCTTAGATGATCAATAGGTGTAAATAAATGATATAGTAATTGAATAAAAGTTTTGATAATATTAAAATCATATGGTTATGAGAAAATAATAAATGTTTGTGAATATAATTATATCATCGAACTTAACAACAAAAATGGATCATTAAACACAAATAAACGATCTTAGTGTAATAAATAAAATGAGAATTGTTAAAAAGAATATATTGAAAATTATATACATATTTCAGAAAGAATATAATTGAACTCATAATATAGTATAATGGGTATCATGGTTATGTTTATCATCACATTTTAGATTAAGATCCATGTTTTTTACTACCCATATTTATATTGTGAGATAACCTATATTATCCTATGAATTAAACTATTTTATAATTCTCGACCCAATTGTCAAAAAATGAAAATCCATATAGGTTTGTGTACATAGAGTATGAAAACATTCATATTTCAAACATCCCTTAATTAAATAAAAGTAATGATACTAGATTCAGGATAATATCCATATGGAATTTGATAAACCAATAGGAGAGAAATGGTGGATGGTATCATATACACATATACCCAGTGTAATGTAATGTTCATTAATCATGTTGAGATTGATGAAAAATACATTTCCTGGATCATATGATAAATCAAGTAATCAAAATAAAATACTATTTTTTTAAAAACAATAAGGAATTATGATTAATATTAAATATATAGATACAGTAAATTGCTGATTTATAATGAAAAATGTTTGTATTCATGGAAGAATGTGTTCACATATAAAATATTAAAAATTTATTCATTTCAAACATTAAAAACTAAAACAAAGAAAAAATGTGAAACACATAGAAAAAATGATTCAATTCAATAAAAAAAATTGAAATTAAATTCTAAATATTATGAAACTATAAAAATATATTATTGAATTATAGATAATGACATAAATTAAATCCTAAATGCCTAAAATAAGATATTTGGATTCATTCATTAACAACAACATAATTAATTAATTATCTACCTATTGAAATGATATTCTTATAGGATGTGTACAAACCAATTAATTACCGAAATAGATGAAAATAAAAGGGGTTGTTAGAGAGAGTTCATAATAGATTCACCTTAATGAAAATTCATTCATAGGAACATCAATTTAATAATGGTATTAGAAATAAATCCATTTATTTTTTCTTTTATTTTTGGAATATCATTTAACCTCTTTTATAATAACCATAACCATATTAATTACTTATTTAATATCCATAGTCATATCTATTAACTTTTTACTCCTCATTTGTAAAAAATTATTTTACGTAAATTAAATAATAATACTTTATTTTTATCTTCTGATTTTTTTTATTTTTTGGATTACATATGTTTTATAATGTTGAAGATGTTAATAACAAATTTTTCACTTGTTTTCCATTCCAAAAAATTAATCAAAAATAAATTGTGATTAATTAATTTATAATATTTTTAAATATATATCACATAATATTTTTTTTATGATTTATAAAGAAATTTATGATGAGTTTTGTTTCAGTAATTTATACCATATCGAATGTGGCATATTAATAATTAGTTAAAAAATAATATTCCTATTCTATAACCACAATTGAGAAATTATTTACTCATTATTGTGTTATACTTCTAGTTATTATGTTTCTGTGGACATCTATGAATGAAATTTATATCTATTTTCATATAGGTGATTAAAACATCCTAAAAAGTAACATGATAAAATCTATGGATGAGTATAGTTCTAAAAATGATTAATTTATTATAATAAAATTATTAAAAAAAATTAATGATATTATTTTGATATTATTAAGATTTCTATAGGTTTTTTGGGAATGGTGGATGATGATGATATTGAAAAAAAGGCTGTGAATATGATAATACAAACATTAGGGACAAGATTTTTCCACTGAATGTCCTCTATCTAACAGTGGAAATGTGTAAGATTATTGTGATTAAGGAAAGGATTATTTTTAAAATGGATCTTATAATTTTTTTCTTCATATTCGAGATTAATTTTATCGATTAGCGTGGTATGAAATGGTTATAAAATAGTTTCTTTTATAGTTGAAAATGTGGAACATTTTATTGGAAACCTGACTTAGGTAACATATAATGTTCAAGTTAGAAGTGATTTAGTTGAGATACTGTAGGATATGATGGGGAGACATTTAAGATTTATATTCCACCTATTTTTTTGTTCTTTATGGTCTATGCATTATGGAAACAGAATAATATTTGAATCATGAAATTTCACATCCTTTTACCCTTATTAACCATGACTAGATTGTTTTCAATGGAATTATTTTTTTACTAATATTATTAAATAGACCCTTAAACATAATTTAAAAATCATAATTTATTATTTTGTATCCTTTACATATAATTTTATAATTTAATATAGGAAAAATTATTTTTCAATTAAATCATATATTATAGAAAGAAACTACTTTTTTATAAAAAAATAATACTTTTTATACATTTAGGTTTTTATTCATATTTCATATAAACTTATAATTGTATGGGAAATATATTTTTTTTTATTTAAAAATAATACTAAATAATTAAAAAAATGTAAATTTATATACCCAAACTTTATAAAATATCTATGAAAATCTTATTAAAAAATATAGACTTTATGGTGGCAACAAATTTTTTAGATTACTAAAATATTTTTTTTCTAAAATTTAAAATGAAATTAATAAAAGTAATTATATTTTTAATAAAATTATAAGTTTTTAACTGAACTACTAGAGTGGATAAAATTAAATTTAAATATAAGTGAACTTTTTATATAATACATGTTTTTGTAAGAATATATCTTTTAAGAATAAAATTAATATATTTTTATTATATTTCTATACATAACTACTTGAATTTTTTTAATTACAAAATTATTTTATTGAAATATTTTTTTAGTAATGATTAATATAAAATAATGAACACATCAAAGAGAAAATTTATTTCTAAAATATCACAATTATATTAAATAATTTTCACCAAATAATTTAAATTTTAATTATGTATATTCTAAAATATAAAATTAAATATGAAATTGATACTATAGTATTTAATTGAGTGTTATAAATACACCATATAATAATTTTATAATAATTATATTAACTAAATAAAAAATGTTTTGTTGAATAAGTATTTTATTTAAATATTCTATTACTATTTGACTCCTATATATTTTTGAATTATGTTATTTTGGAACTGTTACTAATAATACAAAACTATAGTATATATGTTAGATACATGTTTTTCCAAAGAAAATACTTCCAATAACCATGTTTATAATGAAAATATTTCCATTGAAAATAAATATATTGATAATGTTATTTTCTATCAATTCATTTCATTCTTACCTCTTAAATCACACATCTAATTAACTTAATTATTATTTTATCATTCATAAAATGATGTATCCATTTATGTTGCTCAATTCTCAATGTTGGATTATCTATATTAATGGTGATCCCCATAGTAAAATATAAATTAGGGTATATCATATTTTTAAGGATATTATTATTATTATTCACTAAATAATTTTAAATTTATTCACATTATAGTAGATGTAATAGTCCAAGGAATGAAATAATCTATTGTATAAAATGAACGGGTTTTTATATCCTTTAGGTTGTATTCTTTTATTAATGAACAATTTGTTATTTTTATTCTTATTATCGATGATACATTTTCTAATCATTCCTTCATCCTTTTTAATGAATAAAAATTTACTTTTACGAAATATATACATTTTTTGAAGATGGAAAACATTTTGTATATATAAGAATGTTACATTATAGCCTGTTAGTTGAATTAAATCATCCCAACTATAATTACTACTAACTAGAAAAAATAACAATGTATAGTAATAATGATATAATTTTTAACCCACTATCACTTATAAGAAAAAACTCATATTTTTTATTAATAATCATAAATTATTAATAATATAAACCATCTATCTCAAATAGTCATCCATTGTTTGAAAAAACAAATATGAGTATCATTATAAAAACAATTCAGAACATTATTTTGCATATTTTTTTCCAAAGAAATACATAAACTAATGTGGTTATAATAAAATCCACCAAATTAGAGGAAATGATCATATGAATATGAAAACACCATATTATTATTTATTCTTTAATGAAACCTTTTTTATACATATGATCATTTCTACCGAACTGTGATATAATTGGATAATCATATAACCCATTCAGTAAAACCTTGGTTTCCATGGTCATTTTTCCGTTGGTTTCTATGAAATAAAATGTGATATATTAAATATTGAAATTCAAATTAAACACTTTATAAAGGTTCTTAATAAAATTGGGAATAAAAAATCATATCCCCAAATTATCAAACAAGATACATATTTTGGAAAATATGTTTTTCCCTAAGTGAAGATAAAATTATTACCTAATAAACATTTTCCTATAATTATTACCCCCTGTTATATTTTTATTAGAACCAATATTAACTTTTCTATATCCATCCGAAAATGTCATTTCTATGATTTCAATGACTTTAAACAGTAAACCCGTTTTTTTTATTTTCCAATTTTCAAATATATCATTATTTGTTTAGTAATGATTTCTAATCATAATACCAAAATTTAACCAAAATAATTCACAATAAAATATTTGTGCATATATATTAAGAAATATGGTGAACCAAACATAGATAAATACTTATTAAATTATATTATTCAAAATTAAAATCATCTAACAATGACTCACACCCCATAAAAAATATATAGTATATATTGATATTAACTTCATAATAATATTATTCTAAAATTTTATAAACAATATCAATAAATGCCATATTAAATGTTACCATTTATACACATTAAATATAAAAAATTTCTTCTCACCACGGGGAATGGAAACATATGAAAATTTTATTATAGATGATCATTATGGGTGAGCAATGTAGATAGAAATATGAGACCATAGTTTTATAGAAGATAAGAATGTGGGTATTGGAATATAATTAAAATCTAGTAAATAAAATTAAGGGATAATGCAAAAATAAAAATGGATAATATATCATAAATAAAGGATATGACTATATTGTTATAAATGAGCCATTATAATATGATTATAATTTGAAACAAGTGAATGTGGAACAAAACATAGTCATAGAAATCAAAAAATATTGATTTTTGAATTACATTCCTACCATGAATAATATTTTTGTATTAAATCAACTTACTTAAATAAAGTAATATCCCAAGAGATATTATTCAATACCCACAACATTATCAGAATATATAAATCAAGGAACACCTATTATATATATAAATATATTCCAATAGATCATAAAATCATTAATATTTATGATGTAATTTAATATTTCATATTAAATTTCATATGTTACCTAGACAAAAAAGGATGAATTCATTATAAAAACATTTCTATAGTTTTCTATATGGTTAATTAAAAATGTTGACATAGATTAATAAAAAAATGATATCATTTGATAAATCAATTAACAAATAACAATAAATAAAACATTATGTATAAAAAATTACGAATTTCAATTACCTATAAAACAATATCATAAATGGATAAGAAAATACTAAATAAATATTTAATTTAATTATAAAATAAATATTTCACACAGAAAACATATTAATTAGATTTATATAATACATTTATAAAAAATTATCCACGTGGAAAAAATAAATAAATATGGAAATTATATTTTATAACATAGAATAATCATGTAATGATGAAATTTTATAAATAATAATTGCATCCAAATCACCATTAAAAACTCAAATAAAAAAACAAAATTAATAACATAAAGTAAAGTAAATAAACTATAACTAAAAAATATGTGTGTATTTATTTATAATTAAGGAAATGTATAAATTTGGCATATATGAATCATGTTATGATATAATTAATTAATATGGTTATATTTATTATAAAATAAATTCAATAACTTTCCTAGATTATGATACTAAACGTAATAGTTTATTAACAATTATGTTTTAAAATTTAGATTATTCATAATGATTTTGTTTATATGGGAAAATTGTGCAATCAATCACACTAAAACTCACTTATCTTTCAGTCTCCTATTGTTATTTAATTTTTTAACTATACACTATCAACTTCGCCTTATTTAGTAAATAATTTATCCATTTTTATGCTTAATATTTAAATTTACCCCTCCTCTTATTTTTGGTCAAGAATCACCCTCACCATGTCCATATTCATAGAATTTATTATTGGTTTCCTTATCTAATATTAAATAATTGGTTAAGAACTATTTATACAACATTACCTATATATAAATTTATTTGATAGAAATTATTTATTTTTTCCACGTGGTTCATTTTTTTATAATTGTACAAGATGATTCTACTCTATATGTTTTATGTGTGAAATATTTATTAAATATTTATGTTACATATTTAGTTAGTATTTTCATATCCATTTCTCTTATTGTTTTACAAGTAATCGAAATTCGTAATTTTTTATATATAATGTTTAATTTATTGTTATTTTTTATCTGATTTATCAAATGATATCATTTTTTTATTAATCTACGTCAATATATTTAATTATCCTTATATTAAAATATAGAAATGTTTTTATTATGAATTCATCTTTTATATCAAGATAACATATGAAATTTAATATGATATAATTAATTACATCATAAATATTATTGATTTTATGTTCTGTTGGATGATATATATATACATGTAAGAGGTGTTCCTTGAATTATGTATTCTGCTAATGTTGTGGGTATTGAATAATATCTCATGAACTATTAATTTATTTATGTATATTGATTTATAATCCACAGTTCTATTCATGGTATGAATGTAATTCAAAAATAAGTATTTTTTGATTTCTATGATTATACTGTGTTCAAAATTCACTTGTTTCATATTGTAATCATGTTATAATGGCTCATGTCTAACAATATAGTCATATAATTTATTTATGATATATTATCAATTTTAATTTTTGTATTATCCTTTAATTGTATTTAATGGATTTTAATTATATTCCAATACCCACATTCTTATCTTCTATTAAATTATGGTCTAATATTTCTATCTGCATTTCTCACCCATATTAATCATCTATGATAAATTTTTCATATGATTCCATTCCCCATAGTGAGAAGAAAAGTTTTATATTTAATGTTTAAAAATGGTAACATTTAATATTAAATTTATTGTATATGTTTATAAAATTTTAGAATAGTATTATTATGAAGATAATATCAAAATATACTACATATTTTTTATGGGATGTGAGTCCTTGTTAGATGATTATAATTTTGAATAATATAATTTAATATTTATTTATTTGTGTTTAGTTCACCATAATTCTTAATATAGATGAAAAAAATACTTGATTGTGAATTATTTTAGTTATATTTAGGTATTATAATTACAAATCATTAATAAAAAGCAGAATGATATATTTGAAAATTGGAAAATAATACAAAATTATTTTACAATTTAAAGTCACTGACATGATAGAAATGACATATTTGGATGGATATAGACAAGTTGAAATTGTTTCTAATAAAAATATAACTAAGGTAAATAATCATAAGAAAATTTTTGTTGGGTAATAATTTTATCTTCACTTAGGGCACAACATATTTTCCGAAATTTGCATCTTTTTTTTGATAATTTAAGGATATGATTTTTTATTACCAATTTCATTAAGAACCTTTATAATGCCTTTAATTTGAATTTAAAGATGTAATATATCACATTTTATTTTCATTGGTTTCTGTGAAATAAGATGTGATATATTACATCTTGAAATTCAAATTAATGACTTTATAAAGGTTCTTAATGAAATTGGGAATAAAAAATCATATCCCCAAATTATCAAACAAGATGCATATTTTGGAAAATATATTGTGCCCTATGTGAAGATAAAATTATTACCCAACCAATATTTTCCTATTATTATTACCCCTAGATATATTTTTATTATAACCAATATCAATATGTCTATATCCATCCACAAATGTCATTTCTACGATGTTAGTGACTTTAAATAGTGAAAAAGTTTTGTATTATTTTCCAAATTTCAAATATATCATTATGTTTTTTATTAAATATTTCTAATCATAATACATAAATATAACTAAAATAATTCACAATAAAATATTTTTTGATCTATATTAATAATTATGGTGAACAAAAAAAATATAAATATATAATAAATTAAATTATTCAAAATTAAAATCTTCTAACAACGACTAACACTCCATAGAGAAGATATAGTATATTTTGATATTATCTTCATAATAATATTAATCTAAAATTTCATAAACATATCCAATAAATGTAATATTACATTTTACCATTTATACAAATAAAATATAAAAAACTTCTTCTCACCATAGGGAATGGAAATATATGAAACATTTATCATAGATGATCAATATGGTTGAGCAATGTAGATAGAAATATGAGACCATAATGTTATAGAAGATAAGAATGTGGGTATTATAATATAATTAAAATCCATTAAATAAAATTAAGTGATAGTACAAAAATAAAAATGGATAATATATCATAAATAAAGGACATGACTATATTGTTTGACATGAGCCACTATAACATGATTACAATATGAAAAAGTGAATTTGGAACAAAGCATAATCATCGAAATCAAAAAATACTGATTTTTGAATTACATTCCTACCATGAATAACATTGTGGATTATAAATCAATTTACATAAATAAATTAATATCTCAGGAGATATTATTCAATACCAAAAACATTAACAGAATACATAATTCAAGGTCACCTCTTACACACACACACACACACAGATATATATATATTCCAACAGAACATAAAATCATTAATATATATGATGTAATTAAATATTTCATATTAAATTTCATATTTGATCAAGAAAAATATTATGAATTTATAATAAAAACATTTCAATATATTTTTTATAAATATAATTAAATATTTTGACATAGATTAATAAAAAATTGATATCATTTGATAAATCAGTTAACAAATAACAATAAATAAAACATTATGTATAAAAAATTGCAAATTTCTATTACATGTAAAACAATTACAGAAATGGTTATGAAAATACTAAATAAATATTTAATTTAAATGTTAAATAAATATTTCACACGGAAAACAGATAAAGTATATTTATCTCATACATTTATTAAAAATGAACCACATGGAAAAAATAAATAATTTCTATCAAATAAATTTATATATAGGTAACATTGTATAAAAATATCTTAACCGATTATTTAATATTAGATAAGAAAAATAATAATAAATTCTATAAATATGGACATGGGTGAGGGTGATTCTTGACTAAAAATAATAGTTGGCGTGAATTTAATTATTTAGCATAAAATGGATAAATTATTTACTAAATTAGGTGATGTTGATAGTGGATAGTTAAAAAATTTAATAATTATAGGAGACTGAAAGATAAGTTATATTTAGTGTGATTGATTACACAATTTCCCTATATATACAAAATCATTATGAATAATCTCAATTTTAAAACGTTATTGTTAATAAACTACTACCTTTAGTATCATCATCTATTAAAGTTTTTCAATTTATTTTATAATAAACATAACCATATTAATTAATTATTTCATAACATTAT
Source organism: Viscum album (assembly GCA_963277665.1). Classification (NCBI taxonomy): domain Eukaryota; kingdom Viridiplantae; phylum Streptophyta; class Magnoliopsida; order Santalales; family Viscaceae; genus Viscum; species Viscum album. The sequence goes on along the minus strand of OY728143.1, from coordinate 1,163,168,026 downwards.
TCATATATGTCATATTTATACATTTTCTTAATAATAAAAAATTACAGATATATTTGATAGTGACATGACCGGTCCTCGGGACCCATGTCGTGACTACCCCAAGCCAGCCTTCTATAGGTCAGGGGCTGGAGACTAGTACCAAAGGTGTAAATCCTAAAACTAGGAATGTGGTTGCACCCAAATTTACCCAAGTTGTATGGTGTAAGAAGTCATTGTAGTACGACTTGGGTTATCGATCCTCAGAGACCTAAGAAGAAACCTATGAAACATGCATTCTAATAAGGTGATTTGATGGTGTTGATTTGGATATGAAGTGGCCAAATTTGGTTTGAATTGATTGGATTATTTGATATTTTAAAGACTGAAGTGAATTCAATTTAAAAGCATGAGTTGATCCTTGGTTATCGCATGGGGTGTATTGGATGAGTTTCTTTTTAAATTATTTCAATGTCTTCAATTCTAGTGTTTCCTTTAAAAAAATACAACCATCCCAAATCGCTCACCAATTTTGAGTTTTCACTATCCTAAGGATAATCACCTATACACATGGTGGATTATATTGATGAGCACTCCAAGGTAGCAGATCATTTTAGCACTTGGGATGTGTATCCTTAAAATTGGTGAGTTTAAAGGATAAAGTAAATCATTGAATTAAAATATAAAAAATAGAATTGATTAATAATTATTAAATTAAGAAATAACATCCAATTCACACCTTTATAATCCCTTTGATCAACCCATTATAGTATTATCCCTCCATTTATGCTATTCTATCAATGTAAGCGGGAAGTAGACTTATGATGGTATAATTGGAGAATAAAAAAACAATAACTCCACTGTTGTGTGAAGAGTTTTACAAAAGATAACGTGAATAAACTTACTCCCTAAGGAAACAGTATAAAAATGATATGAAAAAAGTAATAAGAAATTAAGAATAAGAATATGATGATTATATTTTATTAATTAAATGAAGGTGAAGCAAAAACTTACTTGGGAGAAATTGACAAGTGATTACAAAATGAAAGCATTACAATACAATTGAAAGAAAAATAAAAACCTCAATTCCAAACAAAAATATTCAATCCCCATTCCCTTCATTATAAGATCCTTATATAGGCATATTTGGAGACTTTGATACACCCCCAACAATAAATTACATCTCCATTAATTGGGAGTGTTAAAAGGAGAGTGAGAAAATCAAGGGAATTTGACATTTCGAAGTTGACCCAAAAATTCATCCAGATTCTTCCACCGTTTTGATGTGTGAATTATTAATTGATAGAGGCAGAATCCGGAGGAGTCGTAGAAGAGAAATATTCTCTCCATATATACTCTATTATCCGTAAAAATTTCAGGAAATTTGGTGTAACCGTTTGGAAGTTATGGTGTAAATGGTGGGACGACTTTATGTGCATTAATATCAGGCCCAACATTTAAATCTCAACTTTAGATCCCTTTATAATCATGAAAACATCATAATTATCTCTGACAACAGTTTAATAAAATGATCCTAATATTTTTCTATTTCTACTATAAAAATTTGAGCTTCATTGGGCTTGCATTGTGGGCCCCACTTTTGTTTGATGGGCCTTAGGCCCATTATGCTTTCTCCAGCAAATGTCTGCATTTAGGCGCAAAAATATCCATATTTCCCGGGGATTCATCCATCAGACCTAAAATATAAAATGATCCAAACAATGTGATAAATCATATTACAAAATACCAAATTCATAAAATGAATATAATGTTGTCCACAAACAGATGAATGATTGGGCCTAAATTTCTATTTTAAACATGAATTTCATTTAAGATGAGAAATGAAGTTCTATTTATATAATGCACTAATAACAATGTTTATGGACTTTGGGACAATAAATATAAAGATATTAAAAATTAATATTATCCACTTTCAGTGACTAATCACGCCCCCCAACTTGAGTATTTCTAGTCCCGAGAAAAATATATTACAAATATGAAATTCAAATCCCCTTTTCCAAAAACATTTTAATACAAATTGCTCACCCAAAGACCTCATACCAAAAAAAATTATGAAACCCATAAAAATTATTTAAAAAAAGCTAGGTCCATAAGAATATCCCAATCCCAAGCACATTATTTTGTTCAAATTAATTGCCACATTTCATCCAATTTCAATTAAGAATGATAAAGTTTTGTGCATCAAAAAAGATATGGGGCCCATTTTATTGTTCAAGGGGAAAAAATGGAAGCGCTAGGTGGGAATCACATTAATCCTTAAGATGAGTATCCATCTTTTTGATTTGGTTGTTTGTTTGTTTGTTTTATTTATTTTTTTTAACCACAATATATATGAAAATACTAACTCTGGGCAAGAAAACTATGGAGTCATGATCCCCAAGTTCCGGATGCCACACATACTGTCAATTACATGCTCTAAAATAGAGATATAAATCCTAACTCTGGGCAAGACAATTATGGAGTCACGATCCCCAAGTGCCGGATGCTACACATTTGGACAAAACATTTCTCTATGTGGTCATTATTTTTTTCAATTATTTTGGATACTAAAATTAAACTAAAAGTTACCCCAGAACCCTATTTTATAATGAAAGGGACCCTAGAACTCAAATTTACACCCATGATCTAGTGGACGTGTATTGTGGAATTTTTATTAAGAGGATGAAAATGTAAAATTTGAAAAATCATACCGGACAACCGCACTTTCCAAAAACTATGATCATGAACTTAAACTTGCATTAAAATTAGAATCAAGGCATGAAACATTATTTGATATCCGATTTCAGAGTTTGTAATGTGTGTTATCTTGTTCAAGGTTAATGGAATTTTTCTTTACATACATGTTCTTATTAAAAAAATCATTTTTTATTTCATCTCCCCCTAATAAAGAATAACAATGTCCCTAGTTTTTAAAGAAAAGTAAATTTAGAAGGGGGTAGGAGAGGATTTCAAAGAGGAAATTGAAAATGATAAACATGGAACAAATTGACCTGGTTATTGATGTTGAAGTTCATGATGCTCCAGATTACTCCTTTGATCTCTTGGGGGATGTAGGAACCTCCTTGATTGAACATGTATCACCCAAAATAGTTCCTGAACCATAAAAAGAAGAACAAATTAGACAAAACAAACAACACAATGATTAATTTAATTCCAAGTATCATTATTTTTATGGGTTACCCTGTTTTTTATTTTTTATTTTAAAAATCAAACTGATGATACATTGTCTTCTTTATATTTTCTAGGAAGGTATTACTCAGGGATCACACCGCATGAAACAGATGAATATGGTTCTCCCCTTTCATACCCATACTTACTCATAAAAGAAGAACAGGTCAAAAATCTATTTTTTTAAATACCTACAAAAAATTAAATAAAACAAAATAAACTAATGATACATTGTCTTATTTTAAATTTCTGGGTAAGGTATTACTCATGGATCACACTGCATGACACAGGTGAATATGGAGCTCCCCTTTCATACCCATCCTTACTCATAAAATAATAACAGGTCAATAATCTATAAAAAAATAACAAAATGAAGAAGAAGGAAACAAAATATGATTCATAGTGATTGGAAATATGAAAATCATGGGTTTCCTCCCATGCAACGCTTTTGTTTAACATCGTTAGCCCCGACATAGACCCTAAATCTTTCAATTTTTATCTGGTTCATATGTTGGATCAATTAAATCCTCCTTGGTTTCTTGTTTATTGAATGATTCAATGAATGGTTTTAACCTATGACCAATGACTTTGAAGACATGACCACTTGTGGGATCCTGAATCTCTATTGCCCCATGAGGGTACACATGATGCACTAGGTATGGACCAGACCATCTAGACCTTATCTTTCCTGGGTGTAGATGATGTTTTGAACTATACAAGAGCACGCATTTTACCAGTTCAAAGTGTTTGACTTTGAGATTCCTTGATTGGTAGGCTTGAACTTTAGATTTATTGAACCTAGAATTTTCATAATCCTCCATCCAAAGTTCCTTGAGTTCATTAAGTTCTAATTTCCTTTTTTTTTTCAGCTAATGAAATGTCAAAGTTCAATTTTTTTATTTCCCAAAAGGCATTATGCTCAATTTCATTAGGTAAATGACATGATTTTCCATAAACCAATCCATACAGTGACATTCCTAGGATAATTTTAAAAGTAGTTAGATATGCCCAAAGGGCATCTATGAGTTTCTCGGACCAATCTTTCCAAGATGGATTGATAGTTTTTTCAAGAATTTTCTTAATTTATCTATTTTCAAACTCATCCTGACCGTTGGTTTGAGGATGGTATGCAGTGGAAAATTGATGAGTAATTCCATACTTATACATGAGTGAAGACAATGGGCGGTTGCAGAAATGGGTTCCACGATCACTGATTATATCCCTAAGAATTCCAAATCTAGAAAAGATATGCTCTTTTAGGAATCAGATCAGAACTTGATGATCATTAGTCTTGGTGGGAATGGAATCAACCCATTTTGAGACATAATCAATATCTAAGAGGATGTAGAGATATCCCATAGAGTTTGGGAAGGGTCCCATGAATTCGATTCCCAAGTAATCAAATATTTCAATCACTAAGATGTGACTGAGTGGAATTTGATTAATTTTTGTGATAGACCCTACTTGTTGACACCTAGGACGACTTTGACAAAATGGGTAGGAGTACCTTGAGAGGGTGGGCCAGAAGAGACCACACTGAAGAACCTTAGTAGAAGTTTTCTTAGAAGAAAAGTGACATCTACATGCTTCACTATGACATAATTTAAGGATGGAATCGTGTTCAAATTCTGGGACACACCTCCTAATGATATGTTCAGTGCATAACTTATAGTGGTATGGATTATCAAACACATAATGCCTGACATCAGAAAGGAATTTCCTTATAGCTTGAGTCCCTATGAATTTTGGAATGACTCATGTAACTAAGAAGTTGGTTGTGTCAGAATACCAAGGGCAGTCACTCACAAACTATAAGTGTTCATCATTGAATTAATCAGACTTATCAAGGTGAGATGATTTTTCATTAAATTATATCCTAGAGAGATGGTCAGATACAACATCTCCAACACCATTTTTGTCCTTGATTGTGAGGTCAAATTCCTGTAAGAGAAGGACCCACCTAATCAGTCCAAACTTAGTATCTTTTTTCTGGAATAGGTATTTCAGTGCAGAATGGTCAGTGAACACTGTGATGAGGGATCCTAAGAGGTATAACATAAAATTTTATAAGGAAAACACAACATCAAGTAACTCCTTCTCTGTGGTGGTGTAGTTTATTTGGGAATCATTTAAGGATTTTCTTGCATAAGAAAAGACATAAAGAGATTTCTCACATCATTGTACTAAGACTGCACCTACAGTGAAGTCACTCGCATCACACATGAGTTCGAATGGAAGGTTCCAATTTGGAGACTTCATAATGGGAGGAGATGTGAGAGAGAATTTGAGGGTTGATAATGAACCCTCACATCTTTTTATCCAAACAAATGGAGCATCCTTTACTAAGAGAGAACAAAGGGGACAGGCGATTGAACTAAAGTTCCTAATGAATCTTATGTAGAAACCAGCATGCCCTAAGAAAGACCTCACATCCTTGACAGTTTTGGGTGATGGAAGGTGATGAATGATGTCATCCTTGGATTTATCGACTTCAATCTCCCTAACCAAGACTAGATGGCCAAGGACTAGTCCCTCTTTAACCGTGAAATGACTATTTTTCCAATTTAGGACCATATTCTTTTCTTAACATCTTGAAAAAACTCTCTCCACATTCCTCAAACATCCCTCAAATGTATCCCCAAACACAAAGAAGTCATCCTTTAAGACCTTAAGAAAATACCCTACCATATCTGAGAACATTCCCATCATGCACCACTAGAATGTTCCAGGGGCATTGCATAACCCGAACGACATGAATTTGAAGGAAAAGGTACTGAATGGACACGTGAATGTAGTCTTCCTTTAATCCTATTGGGAGACCTCAATCTGATTGTACCCAGAGTACCCATCTATGAAACAATAGAACTCATGAACTTCCACTCTCTCAAGGACTTGTTCAATTAATGGTAAGGGGAAATGGATCTTCTTGGTGAATGAGTTTATCTTTCTATAGTCAATGCAGACCCTCCATCCACTACTAACCCTTGTTAGAAGAATCTCTCTATCCTTATTGATTATCACTCGGATTCCATCCTTCTTTGGAACAATATGAATCGAGCTGGCCCACTCACTCTCAGCTATGGGATAGATGATACCATCTTTTAACAATTTTAGAAGTTCCTTCCTTACTACCTCCATGAGATTAGTATTGAGTCTCCATTGAGGTTGACAACATGGCTTTGAATCAGATTCTAGAAAAATCCTATGATTCCCTATTAGTGGGCTAATCACAGGAATATTAGATAGGGTCCAACCAATGTATTTCTTATATTTCTTAAGGGCATCTAAAAGCATCCTCTCATGATTGGCTTCAAGAGAAGAAGAAATGAAAATAGGTTGTGTTTGATTTTCCCCTAGAAAGGCATACTGGAGTACATCGGGAAGTTACTTCAATTCAAGATTAGGTTGGTTCGGAATTTCAGCAGAAGATTGGGATATTGGATCAAGATTGATTTTGTTTCTTAGAGTTTTAGATAGAATTGAATCCCCATGTGTAGAAATTTTATCTAAAAGATTGGTTTGATCTGATTTAAGGAAGGAAGTTTTATTGGTCTCCATGAAAGTGGTTACCTGAAAGGTTTCACTGATTGTTGGACCTAAGACTTCATCATAATAGGAATTTGAAAATGATTCAGGCCAAGGAGATAAACTTCATTTATGTGAAAAAAGGAAATCAATCTCATCCTGACTTAAAAATCCATCAAATATTCCTTGATGTTCTATGGATACATTATCAAAGCATCCTATCATGTTTACTTTATGAATATCATCATCATCCCCTATTTTTGAGCTTTTATTATAGATGTTCAAGTCTAGACTCATGTTTCCAAAGGTGATGGTCATGTTCCCATTTCGAACTCGGATAACAGAGTTGATTGTTGCAACGAAGGGACAACCAAGGATGATTAGGGTTTGTTACTTATTTACTATAGTTGGATTGTTGTCAAGGACAATAAGGTCAGTAGGGTATATGAAGTTTTCTACTTTTACCATAACATCCTTTAGTATTCCCTTCAGAACCCTAATGCTACGATCAATAAGTTGAAGTGTGACAGATGTGTGTTTGAGCTCTTCCATGCCTAACTGGCAGTACACAGCATAGAGAATGAGATTTACACTGGCACCAAGGTCACACAAGGCTTTGAAAACGTTGTTCTCTCCTTGTTAAACATTGATGTAAGGGAATCCTGGGTCTTTCATCTTTGGTGGAAGGGTTCCTCGGATTGTTGTGCTAATATTTGCTGCCAGAAGGACTTGATTCTTATGTGAGAATTTCCTTTTAAATGTGCAGAGGTCCTTTCGGTATTTTGATTATGAAGTAATGGTTTGAAGAGCACCAAGGAGTGGAATGTTCATCTTGACTTGTGATAATATTTACCTCAATGTTTCAATTAATTCAGTCTTGGTTTTCCCCCTCATGCGTTGAGGAAATAGTGCAGGTTGTGGGACTATTTTTTTGAGATTAGTTTCTTTCAAATTTTCATCAGTTTGCTTAGTTTGATCATGTGATTCATTTGAATTTTCATTAGAGTTTTAAGCTTCATATGGTTTCTGAATTATTTTTTCAGTTTTCTCAATTGATTTCCCACTTCTCAAAACTATCACAACCTTTAGTTGTTCATGAGTTGTTTGAGTGAAACTTGTCTCTCCCCTTGATGTTTGTTTTGGAATGGCATGTGTGGGCAGGTGATCCTTTCCAGTTTTTATGGTTTTAAGTTCTTGTTAAATTGATGATAATTCTGAGTTCATTTTTTCCATTTTTTTGCACAGTTGTTCTAGTAAGAATTGTGGAACAATTTGGGTTGGTTCTTGAGATTGTTGGTTTATCCCAAGAGGATACTTTGGTTGTTGGATTGGCTGTTGAATGGGTTGTTGGATAGGTTGTTGATATTGAACATGAGGATGTTGGAATTGGACCGGTTGTGGTTGGAACTGATTATGAGGTTGAAAGTTTTGTTGAGGGTATGGTTTGATACATTGTTGTTGTGTTGGTTGTTGATTTTCATTCCAACGAAATCCTGGATGGTCATTATACCTTGGATTGAAGATGTTTGGGAATTGTGGCTTTTGAAAGTTCATTACATTAATTTTTTTGTGGTCCTCCTAAAATAACATACTTGATAGAAGGAATGGTTGGGCAATTATCAGTCTTGTGGTCATGTTTGTCAAAAATTGTACAAACAAGATCAATAGTTTGGGTTTTGTGGACCTTCCTAAGATCAATATCCTCAACTTTCACTGTGAGTGTAGAAATTTTTTCTCTAAGTTTTTCTTCTTCTCTAATATTGAACATTCCACCAGATTTGGGTGGATTCTCATAGTATGGTGATGTTCCTCATGTTTGGTTCTTTTCAGCAAGATTTTCTAGATACTTGTAAGTATCATTTGGGGCTTTGTTTTTGAAGGTTCCATTACAAATCATATTAATGAATTGTTTGTTTCTAGGACCCAAACCTTCATAGAAAATTCTCACTTGTTATGGGATTAAGAAACCATGGTGAGGTACAATGTTTAATGTGTCCTTGAATCTTTCCCATGATTCATAGATAGTTTCTACCTCTATTTCAATAAAGTTTTGTATGCTCTTTTTATGTGCAATTATTTTGTGATGGGGAAGTATTTTTTATCTAATTCTCATTGAAGTTGGCCCAAAGAGTAAAAAGATACTAGTCTCAAACATTTTAACCAATTTTTTTCTCGGTCCTTCATAGAAAAAAGAAAAAGTCCCATTTTAGTAGATTCAATTTTATTTGGAGGGAACATGGTTTCAACAATGTCATTAAATTCTTTAACATGAAGGTAAGGCATCTCAGACTCCATCCCATGAAAGGTTGGAAGGTGGTTCAGGAAAGGGGGGTTGAATGCATATTGGGCATATCCTAGGTTATCATGCCTAATCCATGAGGGTGCATTGGTCCAGGTTGGTGTGAGGTAGTCATTCATGGTCGGGTCTGCAACAATTCCCAAGTTAGGGTCTTCCTCATTATTTCAGTTCCCACCCTGGTTTATGATTTGGTTTAGTGGGAGATTCTACATTGTATCGAACTCAACTTCTGAATCTGGAGTCTGGGGAATATTTGGATCTAATGGAAAAAATAAATCTATGATTTATTGAGTCCCTAGCCCTAGGACTATCCACCCTAACTAATCTGTCTGAGTTATCGCACGTGTAGGCGGACATGCGCCAAAAAAAGCAATAAAGGGAAAATATAAGAGAATTGGGATGAGAAAAGAAAAATGGGGGAGAAAATAAAGATGTTCTAAGGTAACTTACTTGGTCCCTAGTAACGGTTCCAAAATATGGTTTCACCCAAATTTACCCAAGTTTTATGGTGTAAGCGGTCATTGTAGTACGTATTGGGTTATCGATCCTCAGAGACCTAAGAAGAAACCTAAGAAACATGCATTCTAAGAAGGCGATTTGATGGCGTTGATTTGGCTATGAAGTAGCCATCATTGGTTTGAATTGATTGGATTATTTGATATTTTAAAGACTTAAGTGAATTAAATTTAAAAGCATGAGTTGATCCTTGGTTATTTCATGGGGTGTATTGGATGAATTTATTTTTAAATTATTTCAATGTCTTAAATTTAGTGTTTCCTTTAATGAAATACAACCATCCCAAATCACTCACCAATTTTGAGTTTTCACTATCCTAAGTCTAATCACCTATACACTTGGAGGATCATATTGATGAGAAATCCAAGGTAGAGGATCATTTTAGCACTCGGGATGTGTATCCTTAAAATTGGTGAGTTTAATGGACAACACAAATCATTGAATTAAAATATCAAAAATAGAATTGATTAAGAATTATTAAATTAAGAAATAACATCCAATTCACCCCTTGATACTCCCTTGGATCAACCCATTATAGTATTATCCCTCCATTAATGCTATTCTATCAATGAAAGCGGGTAATAGACTTATGATGGTATAATTGGAGAAGAAGAAAAAAAATCACTCCACCGTTATGTGAAGAGTTTCACAAAAGATAATGTGAATAACCTCACTCCCTAAGGCAACTATATCAACATGATATGGAAAAATAAATAATAAATTAATAATAATAAGAAGATTATAATATTTTATTAATTAAATTATGGTGAATGAAATTCTTACTTGGGAGAAGTTGACAAGTGATTACAAGATTAAAGCATAACAATACAATTGAAAGAAAATAAAAAACTCCATTACAAACAAAAATATTCGACCCCCATTACCTTCATCATAATATCCTTATATAGGCATATTTGGGGACTTAGATACACCCCCAACAATAAATTACATCTCCATTAATTGGGAGAGTTAAAAGGAGAGTGAGAAAATCAAGGGAATTTGACATTTCGAAGTTGACCCAAAAATTCATCCAGATTCTTCCACCGTTTTAACGTGTGAATTTTTAATTGATAGAGGCTGAATCCATATGGGTCGTAGAAGAGAAATATTCTCTCCATCTATACTCTATTAGCTGTAAAAATTTCAGGAAATTTTGTGTAACCTTTTGGATGTTATGGTGTAAATGGTGGGATGACTTTATGTGCATTAATATCGGGCCCACTATTTAAATATCAACTTCAGATCCCTTTATCATCATGAAAACTTCAGAACTAGCTGTGGAAAAATTTGAATAAAATGATCCTCATACTTTTATATTTCTATTGTAAAAATATGAGCTTCATTGGGCTTGGTTTGTGGTCCCCACTATTGTTTGATGGGCCTTAGGCCCATTATGCTTTCTCCAGAAAATTTCTGCATTCAGGCGCAAAAATATCCATCTTCCATTATGATTCATCCATCAGATCTTAAAGATAAAATGTTCCAAAAAAGTGAAAAATCATATACCAAAATATCAAATTCAGAAAATGAATATAATGTTGTCCAAAATCAGATGAATGAATGGGCCCAAATTTAAATTTAAAACATGAATTCCATTTAAGATGATAAATGAAGTTCTATTTATATAATGCACTAAAAACAATGATTATGGACTTTGGAATAATGATTATAAAGATATTAACAATTAATATTAGCCACTTTCAGTGTCTAATCAGAAGGCATCGCCTTTATAAAGTATAAACACACACAACAGAGTACGAGCTAGAAGTAAAACACTAAGAAAAACTGTATACAAAGGAGTGATGAAAAGTAAAAGGGGATAGAAATATAAGCCCAATAGGAAAGTACAAGTAAAACTGAAAAACAAGTACAACTGAAAAAAGTAAAGCAGATAATGTGTCATCCTCCGGGAATTCCTACCTGAAGGGTAGGTATAGATTGCCTCCTCAGCACTCCACGTCCGTCAGTCTCCTCCGTGTACCGACTCGTCGTAAGGTCCACCTCCGGGTACCATTCAATCCTGCTACTCAGATCCTCAGTCAGCTCTACCCGTCATCTGCAACCAACACAAAGAGGTACGAGCATATCCTATGCAGGGGTGAGTATAACGATACTCAGTAGGGACCCTAAGACCCTCTAGGTCTCACAAAATCCAACAAGGATGAATCAAATAGAATGAAATCAATAGTTAACCTTACATAGGTATATGCCCATACATATACCTAAGTTATCAAGTAATCCATCTCAATCATGAGGTAAACACAAAAGTTACTGACTCAGCTCAAACCAGTATTTGATTCTTGGTGTAGTATCAAGTAACATCCCCAGCCACACTATTGGAACCTAGGATGATGGAGTAATCCTCCCCTATCAAGTACAGTGGGCCTGCTGCATCAAATAGAGGTGCTTCCCACTATCCTTGGACTACTGAGGTACTCCTCCTGTCGAGTACCATGAGTCTGCTACGTCACACAGAGGCGCTCCCCACTGTGGGTCTGCCGTGTCACACAGAGGCACTCCCCCTCGTAGCCTGCTGAGGTAATCCACATGTCGAGTACCGTGGGTCCGCCGCATCACACAGAGGAGCTCCCCACTGTGGGTCTGCCGTGACACCAAGGATCTCCCCATTGGGCTAGTCGAGTCACTCTGAGTCAAATCGGTCAGCAGTCATCAGGTCTCAGCTAGCTACTAAGTCTTTGTGCTATGCTCTCTCGTCTCTCGGAGGATCTGCTCCATGATCTGCAGGTCGATACTCCAACTATCATGAAGTCCCATGTAGAAGTATCTCAAAGGTCCGCCAAGTCATAGAGGTCTCAACTCAACTGATGGAGCATCAATCGGACGCCCGGTCTTTGAGTTATTAGATTTTTGGTCTTGAGGGCCTGATTGGATTCTTGTATAATCCAACCTAACCGTATCTCAACTTTACCCCAAACTCAAATGGGGTGTACTCAAGGGTCCATCATTCTCCAGGATTCCCAGCGTCGCTGACGGTTCGTCAAACAGACATCCGGTGCCAATGATATGGCCAAAGGATATAAAGGGTCAGTAGTGGGCCCAGGTCTGGTCCGACCTGGTCAGACCAACTCGGCCCAACCTTGTCTGGGTCGACCCGGCCCATTGGGCGGGTCATCCCGCTAGGTTCGGCCAGGTCCGTTGTTCCCGACCCAGCGGACTGCGGGGGCGTTTAGGCCCAGAGGTCGCCACATAGGCGGCTCAGTCTGGAGGCTGCGTGGCGGTTCAGCCAGCACCTCATGGGGCATGGATCAGTCTGGAAGGTCGAGCCAGTTCGGCCAGCGACGCCGTGAGGGATGCCTCTGGTCGACTCGAGTGGTCAAGAGGCTGACGGCAGCCGGGCAGGGCGCACGGGAGGCCGCAGGCAGGCCGGGTAGGGCAGGGTAGGCTGCGGGCAGGACGGAAGGGCGTGCGGGAGGCCACAGGCAGGCCGCACAGAGCTCGGGTAGGGCAGGAGGGAGCCGGGCAGGCCGCGACAGGGAGTGCGGTTCACGGGTAGGCCGACAGGGTGCCGGGCAGGCCGCGGGCAGGGCGCGCTGGGTGCGGGGAGGCCATGGGAAGGGTCGTGCGGGGCACGGGCAGGCCGCACGTGGCACCGGGCAGGCCGGCAGGAGGCCACGGGCATGCAGGCTGGTGGCTGGGTGGCGGCCGGGTACACCGGTTCGACACGGCTCGGGTCGGCACGGGCCGACGATGTTCGGCCGAGAGCACCAGTGCACCGTGGGGGCGGCACGGTTCGTGGAGGCCGCGGGTAGCGAGGCATTTGTCATCACCACCTTCATCGCCTCATCACCTCATCCCCATACCGAAGATCGTCACAAACAAGAACGACCAAGGGGTTGGGCCATGTTGGTTTGTCTTCCACCCTCCGCGTTTAGGGTGGTATTAATTGGCTTATCTAGATAGAAGTACGATGAACAACTACTCACCCGCAACAATTCTTTTCCAACCGAAGAAGAAGTTTCATGGAAAGAATCAACATGTAATAAACCCCCTACCTTTGATTTGTCATTCATCATTCGTTGATGATGTCACAGAAGTTGGTCATCAAAGACATCCACGACGGTTGAAGCTTTGAGGAAGAAGTCGAATAAGGATCGACTTCCTTCATTCTTCATTGGTGAGAGTTCTTCGTTGGATGATGAGGTTCCTTGTCGAGTTCTTTCCCTTCAATCACCCAAGTGAATTCATTGTTCCAAATAATAGATTACTTAATATATTATTTCGTTGGCACATATTCAAATGGGGGAATTAAATTAAAAGGCTCCTCCTCATTAAATCACTTGTGTTGGAACATATTAATTGGGGATTTGGCACCAATTAAAAATAGAGTAATTAACTAGGTAGGATCCTCATTAATTGTTGAGGATTGGCAAAATTAAATGCTAGGGGAGGTGAAGAGGCTCCCCTAAATTAATGTGAAGCTTAAGAGTTTTATCCACTTTAATGGGGAATTTCATGGGTTAAGAGCTCGGGTGGTCCCCACCTCATTTATCCTCACATGGGAGGTTGAGTTCAGGTGGGCCCCACCACTATAACCTCTCATGGGAGGTTAAGGTGTGTTGGCCCCACCTCCAACTTCCAAGAGGAGGTCTTAACCACCCAACACTCACTTGGTGGCTCAAATAAAATAAAGTGATGCACACTTTATTTTATTATTTTCCAAGAAAACCCAAAAACTAACTTTTATTCTCGACTCACTACCATCGAAGTGAAAGCCTCCTTAAGAAAATACCTACACTGTGAGTAAAACGGTGCCCTCATATTTCAATTCCGAGCACCGGTTCAAAAGTTATAACATCCCGCTCATACGTTTACTGAACGTACCCGAACAAAACTTCAGAAATTGATTCTGGGAACACCGTGCCTTAGAATCATGCGCCATCAGTTTTCACAGACACGTAAAATTCCCATGTATTTAAAAAAAATGACCACCAAAATTATTGGTCTTTACATTCTCCCCACCTCAGGGCTTTACATCCTCGTAAGCTAAAACTCGAACTAAGGGAACAAATGGTGGTACTGAGAATGCATCTAAGCATCCCGCTCCCATGTGCTCTCATAGAGGTTCTCGTGCTGCCAATGTACGCGCACCATAGGTATTGACCATCCACGAAGGACCCGCTCCTATCGATCCTCAATCTCCACTGAAACCTCCATGAAAGTCTCACCATCTTCGAAGTCCAGCTCTCCATGGTCGATGATGTGAGAAGGGTCATGCACGTATCTCCTCAATTGGGATACATGGAAGACGTCGTGCACCCTGTGAAAATGAGGTGGAAGAGCCAAGCGGTAAGCCACCTCACCTACTCTGCTGAGGACCTGGAAAGGTCTGATGAATCTCAGAGATAACTTGTCACCTCGGCCAAATCTCCATAGACCTCATCGAGGTGAGACCCATAGTAAGACGTGGTCTCCATCCTCAAACACTAGAGGCCTCCATCTCCTGTATGCATATGACTTCTTCCTACTCTGTTCAGTCTTCATCTGCTCTTGGATGATCTGCACCTTCTTAGTGGTAGCCCGTACCATCTTTTGTCTCACTAGTGCTGACTCCCCGGGGTCAGTCCAATACAAGGGTGATCTTCAAGGTCTCCCGTACAAGGCCTCAAAAGGTTCCATCCCTATGTAGGAGTGATAACTATTGTTGTAGGCAAACTAAACCAAAGGTAAATGGTCCTCCCAATTGTGACCGAAGTCGAGAACACAAGCACGTAGCATGTCCTCAAGGGTCTAAATTCTCTGCTCGGTCTTACCATCTGTCTGAGGATGGAAGGCGGTGCTCAGATGACGCTGCGTCCCGAAAGCCTCCTGCAACCCATTCCATAGCTGGGAAGTAAATCATGCATCATGATCAGATACAATAGAATAATGTACTCCATGTAGATGTAAAATCTCCTACACATAGAGGCGTCCTAAGCTCTCTACTTAACCCTACTCTTTGATCTGTAGGGAGTGGGCCGACTTGGTGGCTCGGTCAAAGATCGCCCAAATTGAGTCGTGACACCTGGATGTACATGGATGAACCATCATGAAGTCCATAGATATCCCATCCCACTTCCACTGTGGGACCCTTAAAGGATGAACCAAGCCTGGTAGTACCTAGTGCTCCGCCTTCACTTGCTGAAAAGTGAGGCATCAAGAGACAAACTCAGCTACTACCTTCTTCATACCTGGCCACCAGTGCTGTCGTTGAAGGTCATGGTGCATATTCTCCACTCCTGGATGTACCACTAGAAGGGATGTGTGGAACACCCTCAAAACTTCCTCATGAAGTGACACTAGTACCATAGTACGTTCTCTAAAGAGGATGACATGCTCCCCACCTTCAGAAAATCCATCAGTTTCCTACCCTATGGATATCTGAGCACGTCATGTTTCGCAGTCAGCATATCCATGTTGTGCCTCCCTGAATCGCTGAAGAAGTAGGGGAGTGACTGTATGAGACTGTAGAAAGGCTGCTCCATCTCTATCCACAAAGGATATCTATAAGGCAGCCAGCTCCTCGGTCACCTCTCCTAGAAACTTTATACAAGATCTCCTGCTGAGTGAATCTACTACAATGTTCCCTTTCCCAGGAGTATAGACTATCTTGAATTCATAGTACAGGAGGAACCTGAGAGAAAGTGCGAGTTGGAAATAAAACACTAAGAAAAACTGTATACAAAGGAGTGCTGAAAAGTAAAAGGGGTTGGAAATACAAGCCCAATAAGAAATTTCAAGTACAACTGAAAAAAAGTACAACTGAAGAAAAGTAAACCAGCTACTGGGTCATCCTTTGGGAATTCCTACCTAACGGGTAGGTACAGATAGTATCCTTAGCACTCCACATCCATCAGTCTCCTTCGTGCACCGACTCGTCATGAGGTCCACCTCTGGGTACCATCCAGTCCTGCTACTCTGATCCTTAGTCAGCGCTTTCCGTCATCTACAACCAACACAATGAGGTGCAGGCATATCCCATGCATGGGTGAGTATAACGATACTCATTAGGGACCCCGAGACCCCGAAGGTCTCACAAAATCCAAAAATGATGAATCAAAAAGAATGAAATCAACAGATTACCTTACCTAGGTATATTCCCATACATATACCTTAGTTATCAAGTAATCCATCTCAATCATGAGGTAAACACAAAATCTACTGACTCTGCTCAAACTAGGATTTTATTCTAGGGGTAGTGTCAAGTAACATCCCCAGATACACTTTCGGAACCTCAGCTGATGGAGTAATCCTCCTATATCGAGTACAGTGGGCTTTCCGCGTCACACAGAGGTTCTTACCACTATCCTTGGACTACCAAGGTACTCCTCCTGTCGAGTACCATGGGTCCGCCGCATCACACAGAGGCGCTCCACACCATTGGTCTGTCGCGTCACATAGAGGTGCTCTCCCTCGTAGCCTGCCAAGGTTGTCCACGTGTCGAGTACTATGGATATGCCATGTCACATAGAGGAACTCCCCACCGTGGGTCTGCTGCGACACCAAGGCGCTCTCCACTAGGCTAGTCGAGTCACTCCGAGTCAAATCAGTTAGCAGTCGTCAGGTCTTATCCATCTACTAGGTCCCTGCGCTATGCTCGCTCGTCTCCAGGAGGATCCGCTCCAGGTACTGTAGGTTGATGCTCCAATTGTCATGAAGTACCATTTAGAAGTATCTCAAAGGTCCTCCATGTCATAGAGGTGTCAACACAACTGATGGCGCGTCAATAGGATGCCTGGTCTGTGAGTTATAATCCATTTAGTCCTCGGGGCCTGGTTGGATTCGTGTACAATCCAACCTGAATGTATCTCAAATTTACCCCAAAATCCAATGGGTTATACTCAAGGTTCCGTCATGCTCCAAGATTTTTAGCATCGCTGAGGGTTCGTCAAACGGACGTCCAGTGCCAAAGATATGGCCAAAGGATGTAAAGGGTTAGTAGTTGGCCCAGGTCTGGCCCGACCTGGTTGGACCGACTCGGCACAACCTTGTCTAGGGCCACCTGGTCTGGGTCCACCCGGTCAGCCAAATAGGTTCGGCTTGGTCCGCTGGGCCAGACCTAGTGGACTGCGGGGGAGTTTCGGCCCAGAGGTATCCGTGTAGGCGGCTCGGTCCGGAAGGTTGAGCTGGTTCGGCCAGCGATACCGCGAGGGATGCCGTGGTCAGGCTTGGGAGGCCGGCAGAAGCCAGGCATGGCACGCGGGAGGCTGCGTGCAGGCCGAGAAGGGAATGGCAGGCCACGGGCAGGCAGACCCGGCGCTGGCATGCTGGTAGGTCACGCGGGATGCCACTGGCAGGCCGCGTAGGGTGTGGGCAGGGCCTTGCAGGGCACGGGTAGGCCCCGAACAGGTCCTCATAGGGCGCTAGGCAGGCCGCGGGCAGGCCGGAAAGAGGCTGTGGTCCGGTGTCCGGGCGGCAGCCGGCAGGCCGGTTCGGCGCGGCTCGGGCCGGCGCGGGCCGACGATGTTCGCCTAGGAGCACTGGAGCGCCGTGAGGGCAGCGCGGTTCACGGAGGCTACGGGTAGCCTGACCTTTGTTGTTTCCTCCTTCGTCACCTCATCGCCTCATCACTATGTTGAATATCGTCACAAACAAGAATTCTAGAGGGGTCGGGCCATGTTGGTTTGGCCCGCACCCTCCACATTTATGGTGGTATCAATTGGCACATCTAGATAGAATTATGATGAACAACAAATCACCAGAAACAATTCTTTTCCAACCGAAGAATAAGTTTCAAGGAAATCATCAACATGTAATAGACCCCTACCTTTGATTCTTCATTCGTCGTTGGTTGACGGAGTCGCAGAAGTTGGTCTTCGAAGACGTCCACGACGGTTGAAGCTTCGAGGAAGAAGTCAAAGAAGGATCGACTTCCTTCATTCATTGTTGGTGAGAGTTTTTCATTGGAGGATGAGGTTCCTCATCGAGACCTTTCCCTTCAATCACCCAACTGAATTCGTTGTGACAAATAATAGATTATTTAATCTATTATTTTTTTGGCACAAATTCAAAAGGGTGAATTAAATTAAAAGGCTCCTCCTCATTAAACCACGTGTGTTGGCATGTATTAATTGGGGAGTTCGAACCAATTCAAAATGGAGTAATTAACTAGGTAAGCTCCCCCTTAATTGTGGAGGATTGGAAAAATCAAATTCTAGGGGAGGTGAAGAGGGTCCCTTAAATTAATGTGAAGCTTAAGAGTTTTCTCCACTTTAATGGGGAGTTTCAAGGGTTAAGGGCCCAGGTGGTCCCCACCGCATTTATCCTCACATGGGTGGTTGATTTCGGGTGGGACCCACCACCATAACCCCTTCATTGGAGGTTAAGGTGTGGTGGAACCACCTCCAACTTCCAATAGGAGGTATTAACCACCCAACACTCACTTGGTGGATCAAATAAAATAAAGTGATGCACACTTTATTTTATTATTTTCCAAGAAAACCCAAAAACTAACTTTTATTCTCGACTCACTGCCTTCGAAGTGAATGTCTTATTAAGAGAATACCGGATTTGCGAGTTCAAAGGTGCCCTCATATTTCAATTCTGAGCACTGGTTCAAAAGTTATAAAATCCTTCTCGTACGTTTACTGAACGTTCCCGAACAAAATTTTAGAAATTAATTCCGGGCACATCGAGCCTCGGAATCACATGCCGTCAGTTTTCGCGGACTCGTAAAATTCCCATGTATTTATGAAAACAATTTTCCATAGAAATTATGGTTCTCTACAATTAGTTATAATTTATTTACTTTATTGAATGTTATTACTTTTGTTTGTTTTATGTGAGTTTTTAATGGTGAGTTTGTTGCAATTTGTTTTTATAAAACTGCATCATTATATGACTATTCAATGTTATAAAATATCATTTCCATAATTATATATTATTTTAAATGTTTATCCCAATACAATATTAGTTACAATTCATAAAGATAAATCTTATAATGAGATTTTTTTGGTATTTTTTAAATAACAAAAGGTAGTATATTAATTATGAGTTAGATATTATTACTATTTTAAAACCATAAACCGATTATTATTTTCTCATTAATGACTAATATTATTGTTAATTTCTTTTATATAGTAATTCATGATATGAAATTATATCATTATTCATATATATGGCCAGATAGTGTAAAAAGGACATGATATAATCAATTATTGTGAATGGTAATGAAAGTGATTATTTTGTTATAAAATAATTATTAATAATTTATAACAATAGAATATATATTTTATTAATATAATGAATCATATTTTACCTTATGTGGAATTATAAAATAATAATAATAAATGTTTGATATTATTTTAATACTAATTATAAGGGATTTATTCTCACCTCGAATGAAATATTAGAAATGGAATACTTAGGTAGCCTTACTGTGAATTGGTTATAAAAATTTGTAATATATATATGTATGATAATAAAAATGAGTAGTAATTAAAAATGGATTCTTTATATTAATATTGGGGTTGATTGGGTTTAATTTATATCCTTTTTAGGTGTTGATGAGAGACATATCATTGGAGACATGAGTATGGTAAATGAAATAAATTGAATCACAAGACAATTAAGATAACAAGGTCAGGAAGTGATGGTAGTAAATGTGGGATATACATTTTTTCCAATGAAAGGTCTCATATAAGGTATAGGTATCATATAATGTTATCCAAATTTAATCAATTTTATATTTATTATTTTAACATTATAAATGATGATAAAATTATAATATTGTAAAAAAAATTACAAAATTTAATATAACACCCATCTGAGCTATTTAAAATTTTATAAATCTAAATTTATATTCCTTTTAACCAAATTACTTTTCTTAATATGGGAAAAATTTAAACTAAATTAGAACATAAGATATATAATAAAACCATTCTTATTGAAACAAATCTCATTAAATAGTAATAAATAATAAATTATGTTTAGATTGATTCATGTCTTTTTTTATCATTCTCCAATCATGATTATCTTTTTTGAAGGACTGGTAAGCATTTTTTAGAATGAATGACAATTTGTTTAAAGAAATATTATTTTTTTCTAAAACCCAGGATACATCTAATAAAATTTATTGAATGGGAATATATAACATATGACAATAATAACTCAAATGGGTCTTAACACATAGGCATAATAAATCAATTAAATATGTATTCCATTGATGTTAAAAAATACTTGATTAGGAATTAAAACATTGAATAAAAAACACAAATGGAATACTAAATATTAAATATATTTTCAATGATAGTGAGATACCTTAACATAGAAGGGGATCTAATAAAAATTAAAAATACCAATTAAAACCCATAATATTCTTTTAATGTGTGGATAGAGATGTATTATGAGATAAAACCCATTACATTACACATTACATTGAATAAAGTAAGGTGGGGTGATGTTATTTTTAGTGAAAAAGGGATAATAAAAAACTAATAATCGGTTAGAAGTTTTAAATTTTGGTATTAAATTATAGATAAATAAAAATTCATGTAAAATTAATCCAATATATGTTTCGATATTTAATACATGATATATTATAAAATAATTATTGACTATTAAAATATCCCATGAATGAATGTCTGTATTAAAATTAAATTTAACTAGTATAAAATAAAACAAAATATATATATATATATATTAAAATATATTTTCTATTAAAAAAATTAAATTTTTGTTGTGATTTTATTTATAATAATTAAAATAATTTTTGTACAAGAACAATACACTTTTTGTGTTTTTAGTTAAATGAACAAGTTATTACACCATTTTAATATTATAATACACTTTTATAATACACTATATATGTATATCATATTAAATATTTGGTTAAATTTTAAATAACATAAATACATACCAACATTTATGCATTAGAGAATTTCAATAACAAGATTTCCAATTTTTTGAACACTTCACTTACATTTACCTATTATTAAGGTAAATAATAATATTAAAAGAAAGTGATTTTGATTAAAATTAATTATCAATTTTAAATATACTCTATAAAAACATTAATTTATTACTTTTTAACCTAAATATTTCCATGAATGAGAAAAATACTGGAATAACATAATTTAAAATCACTAAATTATAAAAAAAATTATTTATAGCTCCATTGTTGACAATATTTTTTACATAACAAATTTTTTATATTATAAATTCAATTATTATAATTCTAATTAATGTATTTTAACAATGAGAATTGATTATTGTTTATATTATTTTTTTCTACATTTATATTCCATTTTTACTCATATAAATCATGGCGCTTTTTTACCTTTTAACAAATACATATTATTGTCAAAATGAAACAATTGTTTGGGGGTTTATTATTTGACATATAATATAATTAATTTTCATTGTTTTGTCATTAAAATATATTTTTATCTTTAAAACATGAATTAAGGGAAGAAATTTATATATATGAATTCTTATATATTACGTTCCTATTGAAACAAATTTGACATAAATATTTTAAACATTGTGATTTTACAAATAATAATGGGTATATCTACTTATCATATTATTCTAATTCCAAAAATTATTATTAAATATTATTCTTACACCATAATACCATAATAAATATTGTATTAACATCATTAAATTTTCTAAAATTTTTAAGATATTTTTTTTCCATGATTGATTAATCGATATAAATAATAATTTTTACACAACAAAATCTACAAAATTTATTTCAAATTTTCTTCCCATGTAATGAATCATGGAAAAAATCATTCTTGTGGGAATTTTTAGGTAGATTATCCAACCAATATGAAATATCTCAAATAAAATTAAATATTTCAAAGAGATAAAGATTTATCATGCATAACTACATTTTCCTTCTAAATATCATAAAACTTATCCATGAGGTTATCTTATACAATACCTAGTCTCTATCATCAAACATAATATCTAATATCCTATTTTATATATATCACATGTTCTTCCTTTGTGTTACTTTAATCTTTTATATAGTTTCAATATTATTAATAATTCTATTTTGAATCAATTAAATTATTATTAATATACTGTCATTAACACAATCCAAAAAATATAGAGATTACAATATTAATAAATAAAAAATCAAATAGGTCTTTATTATGATATAGAAACTATAATAGTTTTATAATATAAATTATAATATTTTTTATTATGGTTATGAGGTTGGTCCCTCTAATGGATTGAATTTGGATATTACTTCTCAATATCACAATGAAGATAGAAACTTCACCTCCAGGACTTTATTGGGAATATCAATAGTATCATTGAATCATGATATATCTATAATAAATATGGAATATTTTCAAAGACACACATGTTAGAGGATATATTGATGGATAATCTAGAAGTACTATATAGATGTTGATGGGAATAAAAATTATTGTAAAAAATAATGAAACTTTTATGAATAATTAGAACCCCATTATAGATAGTGTTCTCACTTTGTGAAATATTATGAGCCTAATAACCTGAATGATTAGTCTTTTAAATGAATTAAAAATTATTTCATGGATACAGAAGAATATATCTTTTGTTCATTTTCATTGAATTAGAAAAAATCCATGATGTTTTCAGATCATTCCCCTTATGTGTTAAGAGAAAATGGAAATATTACTTATATAATAAGAAATATATTGTGACAATATCAAAAAAATATCTAGGACATTTTTAAAGACATAAAATAATTAAGAAGATTAATATTGAAAGGATACTTCATCCATAAGGCTTAGATAAATGATTATTTTATTAAAATTATTGATGATAAATTTGAAAACATTACCCAGGATATATAAGGAAAGTTATATTATATTTGACATATATCTTCATTCAAGGAACCAAATGTAATTAGACTTGGATAATAATTTTGTATGTAACACAAATTTTGATTACAATACACTCAAATGGGATTAAATTTCCTTTAGTTTTTTCTGGTATGGACTCTCTTAGATCAATTGGGTGAATTAAAAGTTTCACTTCTCCTTTTTATGGGTCTTACCTATGGCCATTTTGTTTATCATTGAAACATTTCTTTTGCAGGTCCTAGGATTTCATATCTTGTAGGTGTACTATCCTAATTTTTTTTCATTCTAATGGTTTTACTTTTTTATGGGAATTATGATGTCAGTCTACAGATGTTTCATGATTGTATCACCAGTTGGATTATTTGGTGGCATTATTTTATTTTTCATGATGAAGATTCCTTGGTCACTATATGAACATGAAATGTGTTGTTTCATGACTGGATGTGATGTAAAGATCATAATCATATGTTGTCTTTTGATTTCAGTTTTTTACTATATTATTATTATTATTATTATTATTATTATTATTATTATTTTATATATTTCAATAACCCAGAAATATCTACCATAATGCACTTATTCCTTGGGTTTTAATAATGTTTCCTATATTACATGGATTTGGTTTCCAAATCTATGGTTCAAAAGTTTATCATTATAAGACAATTATATCAAATAAATGAGTTAATACTAACCTCTTTGTGAATCTAATGAGATTAATGTTAACACATCTTCCAACATCTAGAATTTATTTTGATATTTTATGTTATTTTATAATGGAAAATTTATTATTTTCATGTATTAGTATACATTATGTCAAATATAAATTATGTAAAAAATTCATATAAACCTATTATTATGGTTTTATATAATGGATAATAGACAACAATTAGTCCTGAACATATACCATACAAAGATGGCGGAAATGCCATATCTCTATTGTTTGGATATTTTCAAGCATTTTCATGCTCGAAGTTGATTCAAATAATGTATACTATTATAGATTTGTATTTTGATCCCTTTTATGTATTTATCCTTCTATTGAATGTGGTTAAATGTGTGGATGTTTCCCCAAATCACATTCTTGTGATTTGGAATGATTAATGGAACCCTATGTTGAATCTCGATCAGTCAATTCCTCTTACTTCGCAAAACAAGTTTTTAACTAATATTCATTTGAGTTTGAATCCTTTGAATAAGGGGATCAGTAAAAATGGTTCTATTCCTTTTTTGTAATAGTATCCCCAAATTTTTAAAGATCGTCTCGAGGATTTCATTTTCCCTCTTCTTACTCAAGAATCAGGCTCTCAGAGGGATTTTCTTTTAAAATATTATGAATTGAAAGGTAGATTAATAAAGAGATATGGTGTTATTTTTTTCATATAATTTCAACTTGGAATGGTTTGTATTATATCATATTTCCATCACAAGAGATTCATATTTTTTATTGTGGTTTTGGAATACTTCATTTCATGATTTGGTTTATTATTCATCATCATTGGGATATACTTTCTGACACCTTTTCAATCAAAAGATCATCCATTCTACCATATATTAAAAAAAGGGTATCAGTTGGTTCTTTTGGAATTCAGAAGTTATGTGGGAAAGTTCCTCTCATGTAGTGGCCCTGATCAATGTTGATATAGAAATTAATTGATATGGATATGGTCATTCTTCCCATGTGCTGGTATAGGTTGATCTAGCTCATGATCTGAATGATATAATTTTTCTAGTTGTTGTACAATTTAAGCAAGAACTATCTATTCAATATGAATGGTTACACAGTTATTGTAAATATTTTTTTTCACTGGAAGATCATTTTCAAAATGAAAAAAAAAATCTCTAATGATCTTAGTGAAAACACACATGATATTCCTATGATCTCTATAAGAGGAGTCGACCTATTAATGGAATTACTAGGATACAAATGGTATTTATGAAGATTAATGACATTTTTTTTGAAACCTCTATCCACAATTTTCTAATAAAATGAAATATAGAAGGCCCTATTGGTTAATCTCTTACGAAAGATTCAACTCGACCAATAAATTTTGTTTTTATCATAAATGGTGGTAGTTCTCTCCCTAAGGATGATTCCTGTCATCTTTTGGTGGTTCAGATTGTTTGAAAAAAACATAGGATGACATGGGTGATACTGAATCTGACTATGAGGCCGCCATTAAATTTTTTTGTTAACATGGAAATAGGTCATGTGGTAGAGGAATCTTCTCAAGGTAAGGTTAAGAGGAAATTGATTTATGCTGATAGATTTCAGATGGAACTGCCTAGATAATAAAGTTCTCTTAATGTTGTGATTTTTTTTAGAATGAAGAGGTTCTAGTGGATAGGGTGGATGCCTATTTTGAACATAAAATGGTGAACATTAATGGGTTTGCTAAACCCTCATTCCATATTATTGAGAAGCATGCCCCTATGGTGGGAAACCCAGATGGAGTTTCTATTGATTGTCATATAGATCACCTTTTCATAGAAGATCCCATTGGCCTTTTCATTTCCCAAGATGTCACTATTGATGATTTGGGTAAATGTCTTAGGCATTCTACAGTTAAAAGTATTACCCCTAACAATGTTAAAATTATAGGGCATGAGAAATCTAACAAAAAAATCTTCTCTATGTTAGACTCGATTAATTATCCAGACTTTGACATGATTAATCTGGAAGGTCATGATAATGTATGTTTTTTCAACCAAATAAGTTCTTCTCTGTTGCTCTATCATGATTATGATGGGTATTCAATGGGTTAAGGATTGGAGAAAGAAGTAGCTCCTAGTTCTCTTATAGTGGAAGTTGAGGATGATTCTTCAAAGGGTTTGTCCATGGGGAATGTGGATGTTGAGGCTAGAATTGATTTTCATTCTATGAAGGATCCAGATTAGAAGGTGGCTATTGATGTCTTTCCTTTCAATGAGGACATATAGTCTATTCAAGAGGAGGATGTTGTTCGGTAGAAGTTTGTTTATGACTTACCTTATCGAGAGTCTGTACAGGTTGTTCAGGAGGAGGCTTATATTTACAAAGAGGTTGTTGATGCATTTCCTTGCAATGAGGCTGTGCATGATACTCAAGAGGAGGCTGCATTATTAGAGGATACATTAGAATATGAGGCATCTAAGGGGAAAAATTCAATCACATGGAGGTGAGGGAGTCACCCGACCACTCAGGTGGGATCTCAAGGGTGGGGGCGAAACAAAAATAGGTAAAATCCATGGTGTGTTTTGAATTCTCTTTGTTTTTTCAGTGTTTTTTCACACATTGAACATTTCCTCCACTTCTGTTGTACATTTACTTTTTTATAATATATTTTTTTTGTTATGTATTTCACAATCCATGGGTGATCTATCTTATTATATTCCATACAATTATTCTATAATTTTTATTTATTGATCAATCCACTTAAATAATATTAAAATGAAATGTAATATTCAGATAGTTGACCATGAAACATTTATATCATTATTTCACATTAATGTCTTTATAAGTCACATGAAAAAACAAATTATAATATTAAATCACATATAATATGGTATTTGAAATAGATGTAAAGTAACTTTTAATCACTTTATCTAAGAATATATGTAACTCTAAACAAATACATTATTATATAATCAAATATATTTAACTTCATGATGTCCCATATGTATTACTTCGAATAGAAATTGTGTTTATTCACAGTACTTGGATTTATAGAGAAGGTTAATCTATTATATTTATCATGAAATAATTTCCATAACAGTATAATATATGCAGTATGGAATCTCTTTATAAAAATTAAAATTTCCTCATTATCGATTTTGAAACCATGAATATTTTATCCCTAAACTAGTAAAATTTTATAATGTAACTCAATATTAACTAATTGCATTAGCTTCATATTCTCTAGTAACAATGGTCGATCAACTATATGAAAAATATATAATTTTACAACCTTCATTTTTATTCACATTTACAACATCATAAAATTCTTAATTGATTTAAAATTTTTAATTCCCATTGAATATAGAGCATTATGATTCATTACAATTGATTGAAGCTATAAAATTTACATTTAAAAAATGATATAAATAGTCCAAATCATAGTCCTCCAAATTTTTGATATAATTAATATAAATCATTTTTAACTCATTTTATTTTATTTTTTTTATATAAACTTATAGTAATTATATATATATATATATATATATTTCTCTATATATTGATAATGAAAAAATATCATGATGTAAAATATAACATTAATAAATAAGTTGAATAATTTAATAAAATAAATATTAGACAATAAAAATGATTATTCTATGAATTAATAATTCTTCATCAATTCACTAATATTAAAATTCATTAAATAATTGTTATATATGAAAAATATATCACCATATGAATGCATGGTTATTATCAGATCAGTAACTCATAACCTAATGAGGTTTTGAAAATAATTCTCCATACATCACATTCCATTGAAATTGAAAAAGATTTTAATTCTATGGATCATATATTTCTATATTGGAAGTAAACTTTTTTACTTTACTTTAATTTATTTGTCATGGAAAAATAAAAATACATTATAAATAACCAGAAATACCTCATACTATTCAAGTATTAATACCCAAAAATCCACTTTCAATGAATCATCATACCTATTTATATAACCATCAATAGTATTGTATTTTATTGAGATATCTAGTGGTTTATGACCTTCTATGGGACCATTATAACTTCCAACATAAACACATTCACATCATCTTGCATCAGAGAAATATAAACTAATTTTATAGCATGAATGATAGAAGAATTTGATTTTTTTATTCATTTCAGTGTGGAATGATAGTCAACATGAAATCCTCTATATTATTCATAAAAATATAATAGATATGTTTTAATACATTTATTTTTGAATAATTTCTCCTATTCTTTTAACTTTTTATCCATAGGATGAGTATTGGTTTTTTAATATTAGATCATGTATATAAAAAGATAAATTATGTTTAGATAACTAAAGTTCCCTGATCAGTGCGAATCAATGAGAGGGGGAGGGGGTGAATTAGAAATCCCGCCAATGTTTTTACAAATTGATTCTTTTCAACGAAACCTCTACGGATAGTTAAAGCCTTAATCCACTATTTTGGTGTCTCTCAACTATACCTCGAATGATGTTGTTAATATAAAGGTACTGAACACAACTATTTACAAGGTTTTCTTTAAGGACTGACTCCTTTGTGTTGGTTATTCTCCCCAAGATAGATTCTCCACAATAATCTTATTATCAATTACAATGGTTTATATAGAGTCCCACTATAACTCTCTTGAGTCCCATAAGAGGTTCTTTATAGTACTTTCCACAGTGTTAATAGAGTCCCACTGTCCTGCTTTAGTTTCTCACTAAAGTCTTCTTCTCCTCCCAGAATATCAAAGGGGTATTCTAGTTGTCGAGTCACGTAAAATATTACTTCTTAGATCTTACATGAATCACTATAGATTATATTTTATATCTCCACAAAGTATTTATGTATCTCACTTTTCTGTGTATCTCTTCAAGAATTTTCAACAGTCTTCGGTAAGATCTGTTTCCATGATCAATACCTATGATCATTTTTCTGATCTTTCATCTGTTTCATAATGCTTAGGAAATCCATTCATCTTATGATGAAGATCATGCCACACTTAAATGTGTACAAGTGGTGAAAACAACTTCTTCAAGAATGTTAAATATGAAAGAGTGATATTTCACAATATCATCACTATATGTCTTCTTGGATTCTGAAACACTGTCAAATCTATTATAAGAAATTCTTTTACTCTTCCCGAATTCAATCTCAATTATCATCTACTTCATGCATGGATTGTATGGCACCCAAATTTCCTGTTTTTTATATCTATATTATTTTTTAAACGTTCATGTATTTTTCCATGTATTCATGCACGTGTGATGTGTTTCTTGTAAACCTACGCACACACTATTCTCTTTTATCAATATTTTAGATTAAATGTGTGTGATTCTATCACTTACACATGAATTGTCTTATTTCTCAATTTTCACACAAATCATTTTTTTAGTTTTTTTGAACACACACACAATTGTTCATTTAACTTGATTTCAATGTGTGTTATGTGTGTGCATGTACTTATGATTTTATGTAACTGGAATACCCTTCCTTATATTCTTTTTACACCCACTGTTTAGTTAGAGTTTCTTATGAATAAATCAATAAATGGATAACATCTGTGAATCCCCTTATGCCTTATTGCACACATTCCAAAGGGGTATACGGTATTGATGGATTTTTCTTCTTCTTTCACACAAAAACCAAATGGGTATTTTTGGTGTGAATTGTATTTCTTCATATCAATAGGTAGTGTTTTATGAGATTTTTTCTTCTTTAGAGATTTACTATTGGGTTAAACCTTCATATGAACACTGTTCTTATTTGTTTCCCCATATTCATACACACATACAGCCTTGGGATTCTTCTTGTTCATGTAAACCATTTAAGAAAAATTATTCCTCACAGAATCAATAATGGTTCATGGATCTGTCTTTACAATGCACAACAAGGGTGAAAATGAACCTATTTCATACCAACGGGGTGCTCCTCAAGAAATATAGGCAAGGATTCAAGAGTACCTGTCATGTGTTTGTGATTTCTCTTCACATAGAGGGGCTAGATTATTTTACTTTTCGAGATAGCATTTATGTTTCACAGAACTTGTCGATGGTCTGCGAGATCCTTCTTCTCCTTCACGTAAAAGAGCTGTGCGTAATCAATCTAGGTTCGATTCTTTATTTTATAGAAACATGAGCTCTATCAATTTTTCTTGCTTATGAAGGAGTTGAGGGACTCTTTTGTTTATAGAAAGAATATTCAGGTTAAAATCAATGTTATATTCCATGGGATTCAATGCTTTTAATTCCCTTGATCTTTGTATTTGAAATATTCAATCACGGAAAATAGATATGTCGAAATCTTGGATTGTTTCTATTTAAATTGGACTTCTTATTTCACATGAAAACATTAAATACATGCATTTAAGAGCACATTCAAGGATTCTATTTGAGCACTCTAGCTTCATGACGCGGCCTCGCACCGTTGGTTGCATCGGCCATGTACGATATCATTATATCATTCCATGAATGAAAATGAAATTGCATGCAAGTGTTCGTTTTGTCCATACCAACCATCGACATGAGATTTCATCATCAATGATGGCCATAGTTCAATATCGGTAGAGGAAGCTTCATATTTGGTGAGTTGACACATTGGGAGGGTCAAAGAATGAAGAAGACACAATTCATGATCATCGGACGATCCAGGTTTAAACAGACACGACACAAATGGATGAATAACCTTGATTATATCATGTGACAAATGATAAAGCATGCGACCACAATCTTGCGTGAGATTAGATGGATGGAAGGGATTTCATCCATGTTTTAAAAATGGTTTCCTACATCTAAACAAACACATTAGGTGAATTCAGTTTATCAATAAACTCGCACTACTTCATCGCTAGATTACTCTTATCCCCACTCTGGTGCAACCCGCACTGGTTCTCAAGGGAACACTCTCTGTACCCACTATGCTTCATGCTGTCGTGCTTCCCACATGATGGTTCTCTACACTTGTTCTCTCATGTGCCCCAATGATCTTACACATAGCCTGCTCATGCCTCTTACAGGATGACCTTGAGGCTTCCCGCGGGCATAGTTGACCCTTGGGTCCAGCATGTGCCTAAGGTTAAGGACCTCACTTAGCCTTCCATGGTTGTCCTATGTTTTAATGTAAGGCCATGATAAAATATACTTGGTTATAGAAACCAGTATCTAGTGAAAAAGTAATGCATATCCACCTTCTTCATTCAAATCCCATGCATGATCTTTTCACTTAATATATTCTATGTAAAATTCTAAGCCCATGCATGATTCATTTATTCTTCTTCATATTAAAACATCATCCTTCTTTTATTTTTGGAATAAAAAATACAATATCTTCAATATTCCTCCTATATCCAACCATGGATAATGAATGGATTCTACATTCCTCATGCATTAACACTATGCATGGTATCATTGTAATGAACATTGTGTTCTCCTTTAACAAATGTATTTTTCTTTTAAGATTATCTATATCAATCATATGATTTGATTCAAAACCATCATCAAATTAGAAACCATTGGATGGATCTTCCACTTTCATCATGTAATAGAGTATTACATGTCCATCTTCAAAAATAGTAAAAATGTGTTTTTCATTGACACATGTCTTGGAACTTAGGATTAGTTAAACAATCGGCTAATTTTTACTCAATATATATAATTTTAAATGTATGGAATCCAATGATATGAATCCATAAAAATTCTCCAAGAATCCTTATCTTTGTAAAAAACATCATTAGATTGGTACCAATGAGATATTCCAATCTCATTGATAACTGTTTCCAACCAAATACTGTTGACAGTAATTTTAAATCAATACAATTCATAATCAATGTGCTATTTTCACATAGTCAACAACATCAATTTAATCATCACCACTTTAATCAGCATCAAAACATCATTCATGACCTTTCAATACATATATTGACACCTTATTGACAAATAATTAAACACTATGATAAAAAATACCCCCTTTGTATTTTTTCCAATATAACCTAATAACACTTTGTATGGGTCAAAAGGTCTTCCCATTATTTCTACCCCTTATTGGAAACCAAATAAAAATGTTTAGTGGGGTCTGTTCAAAAACATGTTCTCCTCCATTAAAAAATATCTTATTGAATATTTCAGAGATAGGGATGATGTCACATGGTTCACTTAGAAAAGACCCTTTAGTAAGTCAACTTTAACTCTACATGGGATAACCCGATGTAGAAAACAAGAGAGACATGACCATGGTTTTCAATGTTGTCCATAAACCACCATATAAGTTAAATCATGATCAGAATGTATCAACACATATCCCAAGTGTTGGAAATAATCATATTTATCAATGAAATGTTAAATCCTTCACGTACATCACCAAAATTATTAAAAAGTTCAAGTTCAATGATATAGCTCCCCCGTTAATCCCATATTTTCATCAATCAAGAAATCCCCCTTAATTGAAATGATAAATAAAATTAGGAACAAGGTATGGAAGTGTGATTGGAATACCTCATGTTTAACATTCTTGAGATGATATGAATTTCAAGATTTTTCATGAAACAATCCTTGATATCATCTCCATCATATTTTCTTTCTCGGAAGGGGTGGAATCCCTTTGAATCATCATGTTATAAAATATCATCACATAATATTTATGATATTCATGTTTATTATCTTCCCCTTCGGAAAATTTCATGTAATTATCAAATCAGTAATGATTAGTCCAACTTGTTGTTCTACACTTTTATCATTCAATTATCAAAGTTATAATGACCATAACATTCACATCCCAACAATGTTAGAACAAGTATAAAAAAATATAAAGGAATAAGATGGAAAACATGTGAGTTTTTTAACAGGAGAAACATGGTTTGTAATTTTCTCTCAACCCCTTAACTCCATTCCTTGTAGATCTATTGTGTTTGGTACTCCTTATGCTCGTGTCTCCTCCATGTTTCATAATTTGATCTTTCATTTTCATCATGGACCCGTTATTTACATTCTCCTTCAACTTGTGTGGATTATTTTTCTTTAGTTATACCTGTAGTGAAGTAGCTTCCACTGGTGCATGTTTTTCAATTGTCAACATTTCCATTTGGCCTGGTAAAACAATTATACATTTGTTTATAAGATATACAATCTTCTTACATCATACACACAGTAGTTGTAAGACACATGGGTTGTCAAGTGATGACAACCTTTCATGATAGTAGAATTATCTTTCATGTTGAATTACCTTCTTCCCAATTGGATTTTATTTAGCTAGTACTTCATCATCATCTCTTTGCAGTTCTATAGAAATTTTCTGTTGATTAGGCTAGATAACTATACACTCCTTAAATTTTTCTGGTTTGGATCATCCACATGTATTCTTTAAGGATTTCAAGTTTCATTTCATAGTAAAACTATCAAAATTGCCTTTAGGAATGTTTTCAATCAATCCCGAATTCTCATAGATTGATTTTCCTTTTTATGTTATTCTTACTTCCATTCATTACAATGGATTGTTTATAGTGATCCATGGTATGGCCCTTATTTCCGTAGTTGATGAATCTTTTATTGGTAGTTCTTTTTGACACAACCCACTTAATATTATTGGATTTAGAATCAAAGGTCTTCTCAAATTTTCTATATGAAATCTTATTGGGATCATTTTTTTGGGTCCATTATCCTACATAATCCCCAAGGATGCTTCTTCTTTCTTATCCAGCTTATGTGATCTTATTTTCTTATCGGATTTAGATACATGTTAAGATATCCATGTAAAAACCTTTTTACCACTTCCATGGAATACATCAAAGATATTATAAATCATTCTAAATCTACTTGAAGTATACATATTCTTATGGATCTATGGATGTTGCCTCTCCCTCTCTGACCTCCTCCCCCTTGAGATGTGCTCCCATTGTGATTTTTCATTTTGGGGTTTGTACCAACAATCTAATGCACAATTCTCAAACATTTTGAACCACCATCATTGACCCACTAATATTTACTTCTTAATATTTTTTGAATAAGGTTGATGGGATTTCATTATGAATTTTTGTGCTCTATTTTTGGAACCATCTTCCATCTACTTCTTCCTATCCACCCTAGCTATGGTGGAAGTTTTATCATCACCTTTACTCAGCCATATATGTTTATAATTGTTCTTACAACCTGCACTTTTTGTGGAAACATATTTATAAGAATGAATACAAGATGGTATGGATGGTACCATCTTCTTGGAATATGTTTCCAATGGATTAAAGGATGATCTATTAATCCTTTTGTAATCATAGTCATCAATTAAATATTTAGTGGAAACATATCCTCTTCTAGTTGTTCTGGATGTTCGATATTGGGGTGATTGTTGAGTATTCAATATCACCTGAATCTCTATACACTTCATATTGAGGGAGTTCTAATGATACTCAACTTATCTCATCTTACTTTCCCCATTCTCCTTCAGCTTTAACATTTGATCTTCATGAACATTTCATAACTATTACAAAAAGATGTGAAGCTATTTTACCTTTTTAGCTTTGTCTTCCAGTTTTAAAATATTTACAACCATTAAAACATTGTGAAACTTTTCAAATGAATAGAAATATTCTAAAAATACGATCTTAAATAATTATTTCTCACACATACATCCATGTAGTTATTCAGTTTTATGAGAATGTCATTCGTTGAAAATATAAATTGTTTCTTCTTTATTCTTCACATATTCTATGAGAGATTTGGAAATTACATCCATTTTATCCATGACTCTTCCATGGAATAAAGTTCTTCATCTAGTTGTAATTTTTCATCTCGAAGAGCACTAATGCTTGCAAAAAAAATTCTTGCCACTTCTATATGGGATTTCATTAGATGTTATTTTCATACAAGATGATGATCATAATTGATATTTCATCATCACATCTTGAACATGATTCAATAGAAGCGTAATAATAACAGAAATATTTATCACATGTTGTACCTTTCATATTACCATTAGTATAAGGTGTCTTCGCATTATCAGTAAGCTTATTCTTTGTATTCCTTGCCTGTTTCTTTTTCTACATTTTTTTGAGTCTTAGAAGAAATCTTCCTTTGAGGTAGATCACTCATTTCATGAAATCAAAACTTCACAATGACTCCCTTGTATCATTAAGAGGTTACCTCCCTATGATAACAATTGACGTTCTCATATCAATGTGAATCACTAAAAGGGTGAGGGGGTAAATCAGTGATCCCTTTAATTATTTTAAAAATTCATTCCTTTCAATTAAATCTCTATGGATAGTTAAAGCCTCGATCCAATCTTCTTATGTCTCTCAGCCTTTCTTAGAATGATGATGTAAATGTAATGGCACTAAACCCAAGGATTTACAATTTTTAGTTCAAAGACCTAATCTTTGTTGTGTTTGTTATTCTCACAAACACAGATTCTACACTATAATATTATTATCAATTTCATTGGTCGATATAGAGTCCCAATATATCTATCCCGAGTCCCATAATAAGTTCTTTATATTGTTTCCCACAGTGTTACCAGAGTCCCACATGCATGCTTGAGAGTCTCACTGATGTCTTCTTCTACTCCTTGAATCTCATAGGGTTCTTCTAGCTGCCGAGTCACATGTGCAGATTCCTTACTAACTCATTCTTGATTTACAGTATATGAAATTATTCTCTCTCCACATAGGATTTATAAATCAAAGATTGATGAGTATATCCTCAAGAATCTTCAACAACCTTTGGTAAGGACTGTTGGCCCTGATAAATAACTCTGATCACTTTTTTGATAACTCATCAGTTTCACTATGCTCGGGAAATTTTTTCTTCTTGTAATAAAGACCAATCCTCACATAAATGTGTGTAAGTGGTCTATACATTTTTTTCAAGAATATTAATATGCAAGTGTGATCTTGCATAATATCAGCACTATCTTTCTTCTTGGATTCTCAAACACTATCAACTCAGTTTTTAGATCTTCTTTAACTCTGCCCGGCTTCAGTCTCAATTCTCACCTACTTCATGCTTGGATTTCATGGCATCATAACTTCATATTTTTTGGATATCTAAATTTTTTTTACATGTGCATGTGTTTATAAATGTATGAATTCATGTGCAATGTGTTTCTTGTAAACCCAAGAACACACTATTATCTTGTATAAATATTTTAGATTCAATGTGTGTGAGTCATTCAATTACACATACATTTTCTTCTTTCTAAATATGCAGACAAATCCTTTTTTAGTTTCTTCACACAAACACTAGTTCTTTTAATTCAGTCTTAATGTGTGTTATGTATGCACATGTACTTAGGATTTTGTGTAACCTAAATACCCTTACTTATCTTTTTTTACACCCACTATTTATTGAGAGTTTCTTATGCATAAATACATGAATAGATCACTTAGGTGAATCCCCTTAAGACTTTTTTCACACAACCTAAGCATGTTTAAGTTGTTATTGGGGTTTTCCTCTTCTTCAACACATAACCCAAATGTGTATTTGTTTTGTATGATCTGGATTTATTCTTATCAATATTTTCTGTTTTATATGTATGTTTTATTCTTTAGAGATTCTATTTTTGGTTAAACCATCACATGAAAAATATTTTTATTTTTTTCGATTGCATGTGGAAACAAATCCTTGGGATTATTATTCTTTGTGAAAAATAGAGAAGCATGATTCTTCTTCATAGAACCAAGAATGTTTTGTGGATCTATCTTTGAGAAGAACAACAAGGGTAAAAATTCACCTATTATGTACTAGAAGGGTGCTACTCATGAAATACAGGTAAGGGTTCAAGATAATAAGTCACGTGTTTGTGTTTTATCTATGCATAGAGGTTGAAGATTCTTCTTCTTAGTGGGACAAAATCGAGAGTGTGTAGCAGCTGTCAAAGGTCCGCGAGTTCTTTATTCTCCTTTTTATAGTAGAGCTGCATGGAATCACTATGGGTTTAGAGCTCTATTTTATGAAAACATGAGCTCTCTCAATTATTCCGGCCTCTGGGTGAGTTGAGGGACTCTTTATTTTATATGCAGACGATGCAAAATAAAATCCATGAGATATGTCTTGGGATTCAAATATGTGAATTCCCTTCATCTTAAACTTTGAAATATTCATACACGAATAAAATATATGCCAACATCATGGTTTGTTTATGTCCAACATGTTCTCCCCATTTCACCCGAAAACATCACGTGCATGCATTTAAGAGCACCTAAAAGGATTATATTTGATCACTCGAGATTTGTGATGTGGCCTCGCACCTTCGGTCACTTCTTCCCTATATAATCTCATTATTTTGATGCATGAATTCAAATGATATTGCATGCATGTGTTTTTGTTGTCTATAAAATTCTTATTCATGATATTTCATCATCAATGGTGGACAAAGTTCAATCATAGAGATGGTGGCTTCATCTCTAGATAGATTCAAATTCAGGAGGGTCAAAGGCTGAAGATGATGCAGTTCATGATCATCAGATGGTCCATATTCAAACAGACACTACATGGATGGATGGACAACCCTGATTATATCATGAGATGTGGGATGAAGCATACAACAACAATCTCACATGAGATCATATGGATGACTGATATTGCATCCTCATTTTTAAAATGTTTCCCCACATTGAAACCAACACACAAGATGCATTTGGTTTATCAACAAACACTATCTGCTTTATTTCCATATTACTCCTCTCACCCCTCTAGTGCCGCCCCCCACAGGTTTTCGAGGGCACGCTCTCTACACCCACTATGCTTCCTACCATCGTGCCACACCACATGGTGGCATGCTACGATGAATCTCCAATGTTCCCCAAGGGGATTATACACGTTCCACCCATGCCTCTTACGAATGGTCTTAAGGCATCTATAGAATCCCGCCTTTTTTGTCACATAAACTTTCATTACATTACACAAACCTGAGGATCTTTAAGGTTTAGTGTCTTGGAAACAAGGAACATAATACATGAAAACAACATAAAACATTCTTCTTAAAAACTTGAAAGGCTTCTCCGTAAGTTTATCCTAGGTTCATTACTGCATCTCATAACTTGGGGACATAAATCAAAAGAAAGGGTTAGCAGAAGGCCCAGTAAGGGAAACAAGAGAAGCATTTTACATGTTAACTTGAGATACTTCAATAAGGTCATGAAAAGAACTTTAAGGCATGAGAAAGAAATCATGAGGCACATCATAATAAAAATAACATTTTTCATAACTTGAAGATGTGGCTACAACATTTTACATAGACAATCATGAACATATCACCAAGGTCCATCCCCAAGGTGTCATTTGAAAATTACCAAGGTTATTCACCAAGATACCGTGAAAATTGTAATCTCTAGTGGTTACATCATTACCCAATGCATTGGAGTGCTATCAGGGAGTACCCTTAAATTTTTCTTTATTTTCATGTGAGCCACATATATCATCATAAATCATTTCATAAACAACCCATATAGCATAAAAGAAATGGGTTTCATTTCATAATCCTAACGTTTTAAAAACTTCTTTAAAGACATGATCTTTATGTCACTTTAAACCCACAGAAAGGGAAAACGGGTTTCATGTATGTAAATCCCAGAATTTAAAATAGAACATTTTGGTATATATGTGAATAAAAATATAGAAGAGAGAGCTTTGAGTATTAACTTAATAAAATAAAATAACCTTAGAAAAAGAGAGAGCCATTTTGAGGCGAAAATTCTGCAGCATAACGACTATGTTACAGGGTTTTAGAAAACATTGAAAAGAGAGGGGACATGGGTAAAAAATTCATAAATGACCCATAAAAAGTAGAGGGGAATAATATAAGGGATTTAAGAACATGTTAATTAAATTTAAAAATATACCATATGAAATGAAGAACAAGAAAGGAAGACCAAAATAAGATTTCTCTTATGAAAATTCGGCAGCCTAACGGCGTCACATAAACTTCAACCAAAAATGAATTGATGAGATAAAATAGGGTCTCTCATCATATGAACATAAAAGATCAGTATGATAGATATAGAGATCATACCCCAACATAATAAAAAGTAACTTTCAAGACTTGACATGGAATTAGAACTTTTAAAAAGGAGAAAGGTGAAAGAACCACTTAACAATTCGGCAGCCTAAAAGCGCCACTTAAAACATCAAAATACTGAATTGAAGAGATCAAATGGGGTCTCTCATCATATGATCATAAAAGATCATTATTATAGATATAGATATCATACCCCAACATAATAAAAAGGAACTTTCAAGACTTTACATGGAATTAGAACTTTGAAAAAGGAGAAAGGTGAAAGAACCACTTGAAAATTTGGCAGCCTAACGGCGCCACTTAAAACGTCAAAATACTGAATTGAAGAGATAAAATGGGGTCTCTCATCATACGATCATAAAATATCAGTATGATAGATATAGATATCATAACCCAACATAATAAAAAGAAACTTGAAAGACTCTAATGAAAGTAGAACTTGAAAATGAGAAGGGTGAAAGAACCACTTAAAAATTCGGCAGCCTAACGGCGCCACTTAAAACTTCATAAAACGAAATAATGAGAGTAAGAGGAGATCTCTAATTATATGAACATGAAAATGAAAGTAAGAGGAATATAAAATAACATCCTTTAACATAAGAACATGGAGCATAAAATAAATGACATAAAAGAGATTACTTGAAAAGAAAGAGAGAGGTAGGGTCCCTTACCATAAAACGTAACTCTTAAAACTCAAAGGTTGGTACCTTGAGAGCTTGGGGGAACCTTGGGAGGACTCTTTGGGAGTTAATGATACCATAAATTCATTGGGGGAGAGTGGGGAGTCGAATGGATGAGATTATTTCTTGGTATTTATAGGGAAAGTGAGGGGACAAGGCATTAATGGCCAAGGGACACCTCATTGGTGGTTTTGAAAAAACCATGGGCTTGCCCTTGGTATTTGCCCATGGTATTGGCCACTTGAGACACCTCATACAATAATTCATCCCCTTTAGTCGACCATCCCTTAAAATATCTCATGGCATCATCATGACACAATTATGATGTCATTAAACATACTGAAACCCTAAAATTGTATTTTTACTATTCACTAAAAATTCAACTTTCTCAAAAAATACCAAAATTTTACATTAACCAAATATCAATTCTCTGATTTCAAAAATGAACTACATTTTATAAAAATAATTTTCTAAATATTTTTAATTTAATTTTTAGATAAATACACTATTCACCGAAAATTCATTTTTTTAGAAAAAACCCCAAAAATTACCTTAACATAATATCGATGATCTGAGTTAAAAAATGAAATCCATTTTATAAAAATAATTTTCTAAATATATTTAATTTAATTTTTAATTAAAAAAACAAAATTCACCTGAAAAAACTAATACTTGAATAATAATTTATGAAACCGTTATTTAACTATTTTATTGAATCTTATTACTTAATCAAGCTGGCTAGATTATTTAAATACTTTCTTTAAGTGAGATTACTAATCCATTTGGGCACATTACTAATCCTAATCATAAAATCACTATTCATAATTTACTATTCATCAAAAATCAAGTTGATCTTATTTGACACTAAATTTTGTACTGGACATAATTGTAGAAGACCATTTTTGAATATCATTACACGTTTTTTATTATTTAAGCTTTACAAAACATTTTTAAAATATCCTTTTTTCTAAAATTCATCAAAAATATGCGTACTATATTTATCAGGTCATTTGAAAATTCATAAACTTCATCATAAGAAGGAATCCCAATTTTTATTTAAAATAAAGGATTACACAAGGAAGTTACGGTCTCCTTACATACCCCCTTATCACACCAGAATAGGACCTAAGTGTAAGGTGTGCTAAGGTGAGAGAATCCGAGGGAGGCTCGGCCAACATCGCACGAGTAGTAATTTCTATCAGTTTGAAATTCTCGCGAAGGCGATTCCGTTCTAGCTTCATACGATGAATTTCGGATTGGGTTTGGTCCAGAGCAAAGCCTAGTGGTGCTACCTCCTTCCCAAGTTCTGTTAGATGGGCTTCGATCGGTCCAAGACTACTGGGTGAGGCCATCAAATCATCTTTCTATATTAATTAACCAAGGTCACTTGTATTTAGAGACAAATATCGAAATGTTTAGTTTCCAGCGGTCATATTGATCAATGGTCATATAATAGTCAAAACCCAACAGTTTCATTTTAATTGTACACATGTTATCCAATGAAATAGTTTTGTTGAGTATAAAAAAAATAACACAAAAAATTAGGAAAGAGGATTTATTCAATATTTCGGGTCGTTAAAATCTTCCCCCCTTAAGAAATTTCATCCTCGCAATTTTTAAAATTGGGTTTTGAATTTTCATTGAAAGCCCCACACCAGAAAAGGAGTCAGTAAAACTATTACTTTAAAAGAAAGAAAGGGAAGTAAAAAGGTCACCTGATTTAACCTATACTAGGATTCCATGTAGGAAAACATGGACATAGAGGAAAAAACAAAGGGTCGCATTCTAAGGGAGAGTGATAGAAAACATGATAAGGAGAAAGTTAACAACAAGAAAATCACAAACTTATGATGGGTCAAACGGTATTTGATTTCCTAGTAGGAAACGTTAAGAGACAACGTTTTTTGTTTTATGTTCCTTTTCATAGTTTTGAGGAATTCATTTAATACATTGAATAAAAACATAAGGAAATATTCCTACCTTCAAGTAGAGTTTAATCCTTTAATAAGTTTCTACCAAAACTAATATTTTCTCCAAACGATGAGCATTCAAAAACACTTGGTCTCATCAAAAGAACAAGAATAATCTTCTAGAGAATCATGTATTCCAAAAAAGAAAAACTATTATCTTTAAACATTAATCCAAAAAACAGAAAGGGTAAGATAAAACAACTCTTTAAAAAGAAATAATCCCATAGGAAGGGAAACTACTTTTAAATATTCAAAGTTCCATGGTACTACCCAGAGTTCATCAAAGACCATTCCTTAAATAACTGTCCTTAAAATTCCACAAAATAACCCAAACTAATATTGAAACCCAAATACAAGAAGGACTTGATAACATAGTCTTCCAAGATAAACATTATCGTTCATCTCCAAACAACATCAACCACTCCTAACATTTTATAACAAAAGTAACTAACCTAAACATATTTTTCCCAAGATAGGTCAATAATTTCCATAAGTAACCTATAATACCATAAGTTCACCTTAAATTCATCGATTCTTCAAAATATAAGTCAACCATTACTCCTCAAAGAAAATACCGTAGTAATCTATTTACCTCTGTCAAATAGGGTTCCCAAAATAGTGAACCTCTTCCAAAGTAATAATCATCTTTTAATCCCCTAATCATCTCTGTCATATTAATACGAAAATCGTCACATTTCCTATCACATTGGTCGTTCGGACATGCTCTTCCATTTCCTACCATTAACTAAGAAAAGAACGTATAATTAGGGGGCTTAAATACTTAGCCAATAATCATTAAAAATAAACTTTAATCATGGAAGGATAAACTTGTAGAAGGAAAGTATACCCTAACTTGTGATCCCCTAGGTTCAAATCTAGGTTATCCATGAACATATATTCTTATGTGAATCTTTATTTTATTTTATCTTTGTTCTTTTAATAATGGTTCATACTAAGTTTATTAATTTACCAAAGCATATCCCCCTGGAGTGTCGTAACCAAGAGTGCAGCAAGGCTGGTTGTCGTGTACCAGTTCCCGTTCAAGTCTCGCTCAAAGTGGTGTTTTCAGGTTCTACCCTTATGTACATCTGTTCCAGAGCCACCTCTACCTTCTTGTATCCAGAAATAGATGTATTTTTTTTGGAAATCCCTTACTCAATACTCACCAAAATACCAGGAATATTTCCTATATTTAAAATTTTCTATAGGGTTCTTCCTAGAGTTATCATATCCTAATTTCCACAAATAACTATACCATCCTTTGATACCAACTATAGCATCCTGCCTTTTTTTTCACATAAACTTTCATTATATTACACAAAACTGAGGATCTTTAAGGGTTAGTGTCTTGGAAACAAGGAACATAATACATGAAAACAACATAAAACATTCTTCTTAAACACTTGAAAGGCTTCTCCTTAAGTTCATCCAAGGTTCATTACTGCATCTCATAACCAGGGGACATACATCAAAAGAAAGGGTCAGCAGAAGGCCCAATAATGGAATCAAGAGAAGCATTTTACATGTGAACTTGAGATACTTCAATAAGGTCATGAAAAGAACTTTAAGGCATGAGAAAGAAATCATGAGGCATATCATAATAAAAATAACGTTTTTCATAACTTGAAGATGTGGCTACAAAATTTTACATAGAAAACCATGAACATATCACCAAGGTCCATCCCCAAGGTTTCATTTGAAAATTACCAAGGTTATTCACCAAGATATCTTGAAAATTGTAATCTCTAGTGGTTACATATTTACCCAAGGCATTGGAGCGCTATCAGGGCGCACCCTTAAATTTGTCTTTATTTTAATGTGAGCCACATATATCATCATAAATAATTTCATAAACAACCCATATAGCATAAAAGAAATGGGTTTCATTTCATAATCATAACGTTTTAAAAACATCTTTAAAGACATGATCTTTATGTCACTTTAAACCCACGGAAAGGGAAAACAGGTTTCATGTATGTAAATCCCAGAATTTAAAATAGAAACTTTTGGTATATATTTGAATAACCATATAGAATAGAGAGATTTGAGTATTCACTTAATAAAATAAAATAACTTTAGAAAAAGAGAGATACATTTTGAGACGAAAATTCTGCAGCATAACAGCTATGTTACAGGGTTTTAGAAAACATTAAAAAGAGAGGGGAAATGGGTCAAACATTCATAAATGAACCATAAAACAGTAGAGGGGAAGAATATAAGGGATTTAATAACATGGTAATGAAATTTAAAAATATACCATATGAAATTAAGAACAAGAAAGGAAGACAACAATAAGATTTCTCTTATGAAAATTTGGCAGCCTAACGGCGTCACATAAACTTCAACCAAAAATGAATTGATGAGATCAAATAGGGTCTCTCATCATATGAACATAAAATATCAGTATGATAGATATAGAGATCATACCCCAACATAATAAAAAAGAACTTTCAATACATTACATGGAATTAGAACTTTGAAAAAGCATAAAGGTGAAAGAACCACTTAAAAATTCGGCAGCCTAACGGCGCCACTTAAAACATCAAAATAATGAATTGAAGAGATCAAATGGGGTCTCTCATAATATGATCATAAAAGATCAGTATGATAGATATAGAGATCATACCCCAACATAATAAAAAGGAACTTGCAAGACTTGACATGGAATTAGAACTTTGAAAAAGGAGAAAGGTGAAAGAACCACTTAAAAATTCGGCAGCCTAACAACGCCACTTAAAACATCAAAATACTAAATTGAAGAGATAAAATGGGGTATCTCATCATATGATCATAAAATACCATTATTATAGATATAGATATCATACCACAACATAATAAAAAGAAACTTGAAAGACTTTACATGAAAGTAGAACTTGAAAATGAGAAGGGTGAAAGAACCACTTAAAAATTCGGCAGCCTAACGACGCCACTTAAAACTTCATAAAACTAAATAATGAGAGTAATAGGGGATATATCATTATATGAAAATGAAAAGGGAAGTAATAGGAATATAAAATTACATCCTTTAACATAATAACAAGGAGCATAAAAGAAATGACATAAAAGATGTTACTTGAAAAGAAAGAGAGAGGTCGGGTCCCTTACCTTAAAACGTAACTCTTAAAACTCAAAGGTTGGGAACTTGAGGGCTTGGGGGCACCTTGGGAGGACTCCTTGGGAGTTAATGAGACCATAACTTCGTTGGGGGAGAGTGGGGAGTCGAATGGATGAGAGGATTGCTTGGTATTTATAGGGAAAGTGAGGGGACAAGGCATTAATGGCGA
This sequence comes from Viscum album, assembly GCA_963277665.1. Classification (NCBI taxonomy): domain Eukaryota; kingdom Viridiplantae; phylum Streptophyta; class Magnoliopsida; order Santalales; family Viscaceae; genus Viscum; species Viscum album. The sequence continues at coordinate 1,163,123,119 of OY728143.1, read as the reverse complement.
AGGGACACCTCATTGGTGGTTTTGGAAAAACCATGGGCTTGCCCATGGTATTTGCCCATGGTATTGGCCACTTGGGACACCTCATACAATAATTCATCCCATTTAGTCAATGATCCCTTAAAATATCTCATGGAATCATCATGACATAGCTATAATGTCATTAAACATACCGAAACCCTAAAACTGTATTTTTACTATTCACTGAAAATTCACTTTTCTCAGAAAAATCTCAAAATTTTACATTAACCAAATATCAATTCTCTGATTTAAAAAAGAAATCCATTTTATAAAAATATTTTCATAAATATTTTTAATTTAATTTATAAATAAATACATTATTCACCGAAAATTCATTTTTTCAGAAAAAACCCCAAAAATTACCTTAACATAATATCGATGCTCTGAGTTCAAAAATAAAATCCATTTTATATAAATAATTTTCTAAATATTTTTAATTTAATTTTTAATTAAAAAACACTATTCACCTGAAAAAACTAATACTTGAATAATAATTTATGAAACTGTTATTTAATCATTTTATGGAATCATATTACTTAATCAAGGTGCCTAGATTATTTTAATACTTTCTTTAAGTGAGATTACTAATCCATTTGACACATTACTAATCCTAATCATAAAATCACTATTCATAATCTACTATTCATCAAAAATCATGTTGATCTTATTAGACTCTAAATTTCGTACTGGACATAATTGTAGAAGACCATTTTTTGAATATCATTACACGTTTTTAATTATTTAAGGTTTTCATAAACATTTTTAAAATATCTTTTTTTCTAAAATTCATCAAAAATATGCATACTAAATTTATCCTGTCATTTGAAAATTCATAAACTTCATCATAAGAAGAAATCCCATTTTTTATTTAAAATAAAAGATTACACTACGAAGTTACGGTCTCCTTACATAGCCCCTTATCACACCAGCATAGGACCTAAGTGTAAGGTGTGCTAAGGTGAGAGAATCTGAGGGAGGATCGACCAACATCGCACGAGTAGTAATTTATATCAGTTTGAACTTCTCGCGAAGGCGATTCCGTTCTAGCTTCATACGCTGAATTTCGGCTTGGGTTTGGTCCAGAGCAAAGCCCAGTGGTGCTACCTCCTTCCCATGTTCTGTTAGATGGGCTTCGATCGGTCCAAGACTACTGGGTGAGGCCATCGAATATTCTTTCTATATTAATTAACCATGGTCACTTGTATTTAGAGACAAATATCGAAATGTTTATTTTCCAGCGGTCATATTGACCAATGGTCATATAACAATCAAACCCCAATAGTCTCATTTTAATTATACACATGCTATCCAATGAAACAGTTTCATTGAGTATAAAAAAAATAACACACAAAAATTAGGAAAGTGGATTTATTCAATATTTTGGGTTGTTACAGCTTCCCTCAGGCATGGTGGACCCTCAGGTCCCGCATGTTCCTGAGGTTGAGGACCTCGACTAGCCTTGCATGGTTAGAATATTTTTAATGTAAGGACATTATAAAATACAATTTATTGAAAACCAAGTGTCCATTAAAAGAGTAGGGCATGTTCTCCTTCTTTATTCAAAACCATTTCATGGTCTTTTCACTAATAGATTCCAAATAAACATATTAATCCCATGCATGTTTCTTTTATTCTTCATTTTCTTCCAACATCACCGTTCTTTTCTTCTTTGAATAAAAAATCCATGATCTCCAATATTTCAATTTTATTAAACCATGGATAATGTATTGATTCTTCATTCCTTATGCATTAACACCATTCATGGTATCATTGTAATGAACAGTGACTTATCCATTAACACATATATTATTCTTTGAAGATTAACTCTATCAATTGTCTGATTTCATTCACAACCATCATCCTATTAGAATCAATTTGATCGATCTTCCACCTTCATCATGTAACATAGTATTACAAGGATTTCTTCAAAGATAGTAACAAAGTTTCATTCATTGAGACATGTATTGGAACATATGGTTAGTTCAACAATCGTATGATTTTTAAACCATCTGGGGAATTTACAAACTGTGGCATCCAATGCTATGAATCCATAACAATTCTCCCAAAAACATTAACTTTGTAAAAACCTCATCATATTGATACCAATGAGATATTCCCATCTCATTGATCACCATTTCCAACCAAAAAATATTGACAATACTTTTCAACCAATACAATTCATAATCAATATGAAATTTTTCATGAGTCAACAACAACACTTTAAGAATCACCACTTCAATCATCAGCAAAACATAAATCATGACCTTTACATACACATATTGACACCTTATTGACAAAAAATTCAACACTATGGTCAAAAAAAACATAAGAAATGTAGATGAATCTTCCTAATTTATTACCATTTCAGAATCATCAACTATAGAAAAATAATATTTTTCACCTAGAAGAAAAAAAAATTTAAATTCATATGATCTATTAGGAGTAGAATAATTTCAAATTAATCAAATGCATGATTTTTTTTGTTTTAAAGTCATAATCTAAAAAAATTAATACTATTCTAGGGATACAATCAATCTAGAAAATACATAAGATTGACAGGTTCTCTATTCTATAATTCATATAAGGACATATGATCTTCTTGGAAATTATAATCTAGAAATAGATATATTCTCAATAGGTAATGAATTACATTTTTGGAATCCCAATTTTTAGCACCAAATTATAAATTTCAAACAACATAAGAATAATATATCTTTATCCATTGCATTTATAGACCTCTAAACCCCATATCCAAATGTATTATTCATTTTTTCAACATTAATATTCCGAATAAATTTATAAAAGGATTCTACAATTTTCACTAGCTTTATCAACCACTATGAATATTTTTAAATCATTTCATAGAAAAATGTACAATGATTCAATAGGAATCTGTAACGGCCTAGTCCGGCCAACTATCATGATATTGCCTTATTCGGGCCTAGCGTGCATGGTTTTTCTTTCCCTGGGCTGTTTCCCTCAGGAATCCCCCCAGAAAATGCCTCAAGATGGGAGAGGTATCCACACCACCGTATAAAGGGGTTTTTCATGGTCCTACTCCTTAGATGTGGGATTTACAAAACCCACCCCCTAGATGGCCCCATCATCCTCACTGACACATCAAATAGACCCTGGCTATGATACCGTTTGTAATGGCCTTGTCCAGCTGACGATCCGGATATTGTATACCTTGGACCAAGCTCATGCAATTTTTATTTCCTTGGCCTCTAGCCCTCAGTTATCCCCCAAGAAAATGCCTCATAATCAGAGAGTTATCCACACCAACATATAATGGGGTTCTTTGTGTTCTCCTACTTCAATGTTAGATTTCTATAACCATATTTTTAACTGCCCAGTCTAGTCCACAATCATGATATTGTCCGCTTTGGGCCTAGACGACATGGTTTATCATTCCCTGGGCTCAGTCCCTCTGGCATCCCCCAGAAAATGCATGATGGTGGGAGAGGTATCCACACAACCTTATAAAGGGGTGCTCCATGCTCCTCCTCCTTCGATGTGGGATTTCCATACCCCCCGAGAAGGGCCCATCATCCTCCATGGAACATCAAATAGACATTAGATATAATAAAATTTATAACGACCCAGTCCACATCAAAGGAGGAGGAGCATGAAGAACTCTTCTATAAGGTTATGTGGATACCTATCCCATCATGTGGAATTTTCCTAGGGTATGCATGAGGTCCATAGCCCATGGAAAGAAAAATTGTGTGGGCTAGGCCGAAAGAAGAAAATATCAGGATCGTGGGATGGAATAGGCCATTAAAAATGGTATCAAAGCCAGTGTCCATTTGATGCACCAGCGAGAATGCTAGGCCCTTTGGGGGGGGGGGGGGGTTGGTGGGATATGGAAATCCCACATAAAAGGAGGAGGAACATGAAGAACCCATTTATAAGGTGGTGTGGTTACCTCTCCCATCATGAGGCCTTTTTCTGGTGGATGGCTAAGGGCCAGAGCCTAGGTAAAGCAAAACCATGTAGGCTAGGCCCAAAGCGGACAATATCATGATTATGTTCTGGACTGGGAAATTATAGAATCCAAAACTTTTATTATTTTTATATAATTTATTATAATTATATTTAAGAAGATCATCTACTTACATCATCAAATATCAAATACCTCTAAAATTAATTTTAGTATAAAACATTTAATATTAGTGATATTTTAGTAATCTACTAATTTTTTCTATTTAGGATGCACCCATTATTATCCATTATCATTTATAATGTAATAATCTCACTAATATCATTCATACACATCCACAACATATTTATATAAATCCAATATGAAAAAAAGTCTTTTGTATTTCCAAAACATTCAATCCGCACGTGGGATATTTGAACATCCACATTTTTTTGTGAATACCATTAATAAATTATATCTACATTTTTTATTTCATTGTAGGTCTTATTTAAAATATATATAATAGAATATATAGGATAATCCCCTCTCAATAACCACTTATTAATCAAGATTCAATGGTTAATTCATAGAAATTTTGTAGAGACCCGAAGCCTGACGTACATGGACATTACATTACTTTTGCGAAAATACTTGGTACATAACAAAAACACGCACATAAGGATCGTAATAGTTTAGTGTCTTTGGAAACTCCGAACGTAATCTCCTAATCATGGTGAAAGATCTTCAACATCTCCCATAAAGATCTTATTTTTTTTACCTAAAACCTTTTTTTATATCCTGGGGAAAAGAAAACATAAAAGGGTGAGCTCAAATGCTCAGTAAGGGTAAACAAAAGAAATATCAATCACATCATATTCATAAGAACATAACATTTTGGAAATCATAACCTGCAAAAGAGAGGAAATTTCATAACATGGGATAAATCATGGAAGTGAAATGTAATCACAATAATCATAACTTAAAACATGAAACTTTGTGGCATACACACATAATCATAGAGAATCATTTCTTGTTAGTCAAGACTCATTTCCAAGACTATCTTAGTGGACAAAGTCCCTTTCTGAATCGAGTAACCCTCGTTTCAGTCCTGTTTCACTGAACCGGTATAACCTACCATTTCAGCCATGTCTATCTCATGAGATATAAAATCTTTACCCAATGCATTGGAGGGAGATATAGGTCCCACCCATCTTATAATGAATCCTTTCTTATGTGTGCCACATAATCATAATTCATACATCATCGCATAACACATGTAACAAAAATGGGATTCTTGAAACATCATGACATCATAAAACAAATCATATAAGATAAAGGAATTCATAAAAATAATTCCATCACAACATAATCAAATCAATTAAATAATAGGGATAAAAACAGAACCCTTTATTATCTTAGATGGAAAATAATTTTGATAAAACACTTGAACTCCATTCTTGAGGAAAATATCCTTTCTTCTTCAAAAACACTTTTCCTTTCTTAACATGTCATACAATTTTAAACTAAAAGAAGTTGATTAAAAATAAACTTGAAAACTTGTAAAGGAATATTCTTGGAAATAATGTTTTAAAAATCCATTCATGCCGTATAAGTTAAAAAACATTCTTCGTACTTTTGTCGAAAAAGCCAAAAAGTACCTCGTACGAAAAAAGATTCCTTTCATACATATTACTAAAAACTCACCGAAGGGTAAAAATGGATTTAAACAATTGTAGGTGGATGGAAATAATATTACATATTGATGAAACATGGATGTGGATGATAAAATACACCCCAGTAAATACTTACGAATAAACAATCTTGGATAAAAATGAGATTGTGATATTTCCCCTTACCTTAGGTCCGAATTGCTTTGTAAGTGTCCGAACCTCCTGTATAATGATTTAAATCATGTTATTGACTTATTCCAGAATCATATTCATTGTTATTATATCATATATGGTCCAATTATGACTTTATATTACCCGTTCTTTTGTAAATTCATGTTAAAGTAGTGTTTTGGGTAAAATCGTCTCATTTGTCGTTCGTGTTTTTAACTTGTAATTATTCATATGATTACATAGATCATGATTAATTAATTCGAGAATATAAAACATGATATATATATATATATATTCAGAATATACATATATAATAAATCAGTAAATGGAAAGAAATACACCGTTCATGGAGACGGTAGTCCGTACGTACGCATGAACGCTGTTTTCGTTTCCTTATTGAATTGAATGGAATTAAGTAGATGACATACATATAAATATAAATAATTCCAGTATCATTATTAGGTCATATATTTCATTAGTACTTATTATATATACTTTATAATCATTCATTAATGGTTAATCATTGAGAATGAATCTCATCGCGTCGTGGAGACGGTAGTCCGTACGTACGCACGAGCGATGGCATCATTTCCATAATTATTGAATTGAATTAGAGTGGATGATACAATATATCAGAATCAATATCACTTTATAATAGTCATATATGGTCATTATTTACACCATTATACTGATCCAAGTAAGGTGGTGGTGGAAAATAGATTTCACCACGGCGTGGAGACGGTATTCCGTACGTACGCACGCGCGGTGATTTCGTTTTCCGTAGGATGGATAGAAGGTGAATTATGGTTGTTTCATATTTATAATAACATATAAGTATGTAAGTAATACTTATGTTATTACTTTATCATGAAACAACTAAAGAAGAAGAAGTTTTAAGAAGAAAGAAATTGAAAAGATCGGTAATGGATATTACCTCTTCTTTGGAACGCCTCTTTGAATCCTCCACTTAGGGAACTAAGATTTGTCTATGAAGAAGACAAGGGCCTCTAGGATTATTCTAGGGAAGTGGAGAAGGGATTTTTTCAGGGGTTGTCCGAGCTTGAGAGCTCAATTTGGTGTGAGGAGGAGGGGGAGGAGGTGCCCTTTTATAAGGGAGGAGAGGGGCACCTTAGGAATATCTCAAAATATTATTTTATATTAAAGTCAAAATCGGTTTATAATGGTTACAAATGGTATTATTTCGAAGATAAAGTGGAGATGGGTCGAAAGAATATCAACCAATAGGATTTAGACAAGTTTAGGTTATTATTTTAACCTTATCAATTAGATTTAACTCTAAGTTAAATAATTTAACTTTTACCGTGTCTTTTTGTTTTCTTACACTATATGGTTAATACACTTACTATAAAATTCCAAAAGAACCCCAAATTGTTTATTATTAATATATATATCCTTATCTAAGTCATTTGGCCGAACCTTAGATTTTTAGGAATAAAATAACAATTAATAATATAATATTTGATTTAAAAACTATTTTGTGTCAATTTTGAAACTATTTGATATATGATTTTTGTGAAAGTCATAACAGAATTATATGTTCGAACCAAGTTGATTAAAGCAACATTAATATATCATAGTAACCTAGAAAATTAGTTTTATTCATAAAAAGTCTCAAATTACATTTATTTTGGTGTTTATAACATCAATTATGTCAATATTTCATTAATAAGATAATTACTGCATCATCATTGTGTCATAAATAAATTAAATTATTTAATGTCTAAAAATTATAAATAAAATACCATTATGTAGGAAATATTGTTAGCGTTCTAATGAATATTTATAGTCGAATTTATCTTATGTATAACCCCATATTAAAAATGATTTACCTATTAAACTTTGATTTTAACTATTTTAACCCTTCTTTAAATAAATTAATAATAAATGTCCTAATCTAATCCAAGTGGGCCTAAATGATAATAGTTTACACTTAAGGTTGTTTTTGGTCGAGATACACTTGTCCAATAGAATTAGGAAATGTGTTAGGGTAATATTAATATCATTCTTACCCTTAATTACCCTATTTACTTTTAACCGTGGTAAATAAAAGTAAAAAGTTACTATTCACCAAAAATTATTTTCATCTCATTGAACCACATTTTACTTACTGACATCAACCATGTCTCTCGGATTTTTGAAATTCCATTCACAGAAGCGGTAAAATTAAGTTTTATGAAAAATTCAGTTTTTTAACTACCACTTAGTAGTTTCACTATTCATCAAAAATTGATGTTTTTCAGAACAATGCCAAAATTTCATCCTAAGCTATATTTCATATTCCGAATTCAAAAATGAAGTGTATTTTAATAAATTCATAACATAGAAGTTGCATTAATTAATTTTATAATTAAATCCCGCTATTAAAACAAATAGCGTGTTTTTAAGAAACAATATCTATTAAAAGATTGACACTTGATTATGTCTGGTTTAAATGTGAAATTACAACCAATGACCAACATTGTATTAAATTGTAAAAATATATTCTAAATATACTTTAAAACCACTCAAATTAATAATTTATCACTATTAATTATTTCGATTAAAAAATTTGTTTTTAATTATAATTTAGTAATTTTCACTATTCATCAGAATATTAAAGTTATCCGAAAAGTACCAAAATTTCACCTTAGGCTAAATTCGATACTCTGAATCCAAAAATGAAGTCCATTTTGAGAGCTAAATTTTCAAAAATTTAAAAAGTGGTTATTACTATTCATAATGACTAGTTTTAATAATATTTTAATAGCATATCGTTGTTTCATGAAACTCAGTATTGCGTACTACACACACTATCGAGGAAGGTTGCGATTGCGTGTAATGCAAGGCAATTCAAAGATGCGTGTTGTGCAAGCTCATTTTGGTGTAGCGTACAACACAAGACATTAATAAAATTAAAAAGAATATTTTTCATAAAATCTCGGGCTGTTACATTCTACCCCCCTTAAAATGAATTTCGCCCTCGAAATTCATCGGGGTTATAAATGGTTTACTATTCAAAAGTTTCTTTAATAGAAACCCACATCGTAAAAAGGAATATCAAAACCAATCTTTAAAAACAAAAGTATGAAACATAACAGTTACCCAAATAAACTAATCACTGGGTTTCCACATAGGTGAAAATATGGATATGGAAGAGAAATCTAACCATCATGTTCTGATAGAGAGTGGTAGAGAACATGACTATGAAATATCCAACAATCACAAAGCCATAGATTTGTGACGATCTAAGGTACCATCTGATTTATCAGATATAAGAGAACTACGACAACATTTTTGGTTTTCAAGATCGCTTCCCTAAAGTTAAAGAATTTGAATTAGAATAAATACTTACTTTTTTTTGGTACAATCTCACTGTTGTTCGTGACTTTAACAATTTCCACTTCATCTCTTAAATAAATGAAGTTGAATTTGTTATTCGTGAAGTGTTAGCAGATCATTTGATAGAATTACGGGTCATTCCATCTGTCTCAAAAGGTTAGCAAAATTTATATACATAAGTCGATCTATAGTGGGATTAATCATATATGGTTTCTAAAATGGGCTTATACTTCATATATCATACTGCTTAATGTAATAAAACTAGTTTCTACTAAACAAGGACTTCCTGTAGGCCAGTGGTAGGCGATAAAGGCCAGTCGCACTTTGGTTGTGGGTTCGATTCCCACATCCTTGTCCGACGCGATGGTCTGTCGCCCGTTCTGCAGGTTGTCCTTTTTCTAAAACTATATTACTATAACATCCCATCAATAATATCGAAAAAAACTTCTATCCTTAAACAATACTAACCTATTCCCAACATAATCCATTCCAATATTTAGGCTTATCCATAATACTGCAATCCACTCTCATTGTATAGTGAAAACGATTACAAGAGATTTAATACTGTCGTTGATCCCCATATATCATAAGATATGTCTTGTTGGTCACATTCCAAACATTCAAACGCCTTAATCATGTATTCTCTTGAATACCCATCGAACCTTAGTGTAAACATGAATGCAGTTAAAATTTAACACTTTCCACATACCAAAATCCAAAAACTCTATATACTCAAACCATAATATAACCTTCTCCTTATATCAGTCATGAGCTCATGAATACTATCAAACATTTAATTTTCTCCTCATCCCTACATTATGCGCATATCATCTACATTCCAAAAATATCTGAATAACCTTCCATGGATACTGGTAACATTAATCATACACTTTCAAAACTCAAGGAAATACAATAGTGTAACAATCCTTAGATGTCTCGTTATTCCAACATTACACATGATAAACATGTAATCATTCCACTACATTCTTAAACCATTGTCCAAGATTCAACAATTCTTTCATCTCACATATCATTTGTAGTCTCTTCATCATCATCAACATAAATAATTCCCATACGACCATACTGATTCTCTTCATGAGACTTTCCCTTAGGGCATTGGTTTGCATAATGCCCGTACATTCCACATTTAAAACATTTAACCATTGTTGATGTCGTAGCAATACCATTATCCTCATCCCTGGTGTTAACTGAACCTTTTCCTTTGCACTTATTGGATTTGTGTCCTTCTTTTCCACACCCAAAGCATCTTCCAGTTCCTTTGAAACATTCTCCTTGATGCCTCTTCCCACATGAATTACATAGGGGAAATTGAACTTTTTTTCCTCTATGATCATCATGAAACTCCATCTTTCTCTTATTAGCCGAATCAGGAAACTTACCAAATTTTACATTATTGATCATATTATGAGATTGCTGATTCGGCATAATAATTATGTTTGGACTTCCAAATCCCATTTCATTATGAAGAATATCATTCCATTGTCCATCATATCCTCCATTATCGTGAATCATCTTGTTTCCAGCCATTTTCTAAAACCCAAAAAGAATAGTGTTAGAGGAAAAAATCATAATAAAGGGGGAGTAACTTCAATATCTAACATCTTAGGTTTAATCTAATATCGTTACCATAGTTCTAGGACTATATCCTATACGTATACTTATTCTTAGGGACATCCCTAGACATAGCATAGAAATATCTCTAGGGATCTCACTAACGTTTTCGCATCCTAGTTTCCAAAGGTTGACTAAACCTTTCCTCTGATACCAACTGTAGAGACCCGAAGCCTGACGTACATGGACATTACATTACTTTTGCGGAATACTTGGTACATAACAAAAACACACACATAAGGATCGTAATAGTTTAGTGTGTTTGGAAACTCGGAACGTAATCTCCTAATCATGGTGACAGATCTTCAAAATCGCCCATAAAGATCTTCTTTTTTTTACCTAAAACCTTTCTTTATATCCTGGGGAAAAGAAAACATAAAAGGGTGAGCTCAAATGCTCAGTAAGGGTAAACAAAAGAAATATCAATCACATCATATTCATAAGAACATAACATTTTGCAAATCATAACCTGCAAAAGAGAGAAAATTTAATAACATGGGATAAATCATGGCAGTGAAATGTAATCAAAATAATCATAACTTAAAACATGAAACTTTTTGGCATAAACACATAATCATAGAGAATCATTTCTTGTTAGTCAAGACTCATTTCCAAGACTATCTTAGTGGACAAAGTCCCTTTCTGAATCGAGTAACCCTCGTTTCGGTCCTATTTCACTGAACCGGTATAACCTACCATTTCAGCCATGTCTATCTCATGAGATATAAAATCTTTACCCAATGCATTGGAGGGAGATATAGGTCCCACCCATCTTATAATGAATCCTTTCTTATGTGTGCCACATAATCATAAATCATACATCATCGCATAACACATGTAACAAAAATGGGATTCTTGAAACATCATGACATCATAAAACAAATCATATAAGATAAAGGAATTCATAAAAATAATTCCATCACAATATAATCAAATCAATTAAATAATAGGGATAAAAACAGAACCCTTTATTATCTTAGATGGAAAATAATTTTGATAAAACACTTGAACTCCATTCTTGAGGAAAATATCCTTTCTTCTTCAAAAACACTTTTCATTTATTAACATGTCATACAATTTTAAACTAAAAGAAGTTGATTAAAAATAAACTTGAAAACATGTAAAGGAATCTTCTTGGAAATAATGTTTTAAAAATCCATTCATTCCGTATAAGTTAAAAAAAACATTCTTCGTACTTTTGTCGGAAAAGTCAAATAGTACCTCGTACGACAAAAGATTCCTTTCATACATATTACTAAAAACTCACCGAAAGGTAAAAATGGATTTAAACAATTGTAGGTGGATGGAAATAATATTACATATTGATGAAACATGGATGTGGATGATAAAATACACCCCAGTAAATACTTACGAATAAACAATCTCGGATAAAAATGAGATTGTGATATTTCCCCTTACCTTAGGTCCGACTTGCTTTGTAAGTGTCCGAACCTCCTGTATAATGATTTAAATCATGTTATTGACTTATTCCAGAATCATATTCATTGTTATTATATCATATATGGTCCACTTATGACTTTATATTACCTGTTCTTTTGTAAATTCATGTTAAAGTAGCGTTTTGGGTAAAATCGTCTCATTTGTCGTTCGTGTTTTTAACTTGTAATTATTCATATGATTACTTAGATCATGATTAATTAATTCCAGAATATAAAAAATTATATATATATATATATATATTCAGAATATACATATATAATAAATCAGTAAATGGAAAGAAATACACCGTTCATGGAGACGGTAGTCCGTACGTACGCATGAACGCTGTTTTCGTTTCCTTATTGAATTGAATGGAATTAAGTAGATGACATACATATAAATATAAATAATTCCAGTATCATTATTAGGTCATATATTTCATTAGTACTTATTATATATACTTTATAATCATTCATGAATGGTTGATCATTGAGAATGAATCTCATCGCGTCGTGGAGACGGTAGTCCGTACGTACGCACGAGCGATGATATCATTTCCATAATTATTGAATTGAATTAGAGTGGATGATACAATATATAATAATCAATATCACTTTATAATAGTCATATATGGTCATTATTTACACCATTATACTGATCCAAGTAAGGTGGTGATGGAAAATAGATTTCACCACGGCATGGTGACGGTATTCCGTACGTCCGCACGCGCGGTGATTTCGTTTTCCGTAGGATGGATAGAAGGTGAATTAGGGTTGTTTCATATTTATAATAACATATCAGTATGTAAGTAATACTGATGTTATTACTTTATCATGAAACAACTAAAGAAGAAGAAGTTTTAAGAAGAAAGAAATTGAAAAGATCGGTAATGGATATTACCTTTTCTTTGGAATGCCTCTTTGAATCCTCCACTTAGGGAACTAAGATTTGTCTTTGAAGAAGACCAGGGCCTCTAGGATTATTCTAGGGAAGTGGAGAAGGGATTTTGGCAGGGGTTGGACGAGCTTGAGTGCTCAATTTGGTGTGAGGAGGAGGGGGAGGAGGTGCCCTTTTATAAGGGAGGAGAGGGGCACCTTAGGAATATCTCAAAATATTATTTTATATTAATGTCAAAATCGGTTTATAATGGTTACAAATGGTATTATTTCGAAGATAAAGTGGGGATGGGTCGAAATAATATCAACCAATATGATTTAGACAAGTTTAGGTTATTATTTTAACCTTATCAATTAGATTTAACTCTAAGTTAAATAATTTAACTTTTACCGTGTCTTTTTGTTTTCTTACACTATATGGTTAATACACTTACTATAACATTCCAAACGAATCCCAAATTGTTTATTATTAATATATATATCCTTATCTAAGTCATTTGGCCGAACCTTAGATTTTTAGGAATAAAATAACAATTAATAATATAATATTTGATTTAAAAGCTATTTTGTGTCAATTTTGACACTATTTGATATATGATTTTTTTGAAAGTCATAACAGAATTATATGTTCGAACCAAGTTCATTACATCAACATTAATATATCATAGTAACCTAGAAATTAGTGGGATTCATAAAAAGGCTCAAATTACATTTATTTTGGTGTTTATAACATCAATTATGTCAATATTTCATTAATAAGATAATTACTGCATCATCATTGTGTCATAAATAAATTAAATTATTTAATGTCTAAAAATTATAAATAAAATACCATTATGTAGGAAATATTTTTAGCGTTCTAATGAATATTTATAGTTGAATTTATCTTATGTATAACCCCATATTAAAAATGTTTTACCTATTAAACTTTGATTGTAACTATTTTAACCCTTCTTTAAATAAATTAATAATAAATGTCCTAATCTAATCCAAGTGGGCCTAAATGATAATATTTTACACTTAAGGTTGTTTTTGGTCGAGATACACTTGTCCAATAGAATTAGGACATGTGTTAGGGTAATATTAATATCATTCTTACCCTTAATTACCCTATTTACTTTTAACCGTGGTAAATAAAAGTAAAAAGTTACTATTCACCAAAAATTATTTTCATCTCATTGAACCACATTTTACTTACTGACATCAACCGTGTCTCTCGGATTTTTGAAATTCCATTCACAGAAGTGGTAAAATTAAGTTTTATGAAAAATTCAGTTTTTTAACTACCACTTAGTAGTTTCACTATTCATCAAAAATTGATGTTTTTCAGAACAATGCCAAAATTTCATCCTAAGCTATATTTTATATTCCGAATTCAAAAATGAAGTCTATTTTACCAAATTCATAACATAGAAGTTGCATTAATTAATTTTATAATTAAATCTCGCTATTAAAACAAATAGCGTGTTTTTAAGAAACAATATCTATCAAAAGATTGACACTTGATTATATCTGGTTTAAATGTGAAATTACAACCAATGACCAACATTGTATTAAATTGTAAAAATATATTCTAAATATACTTTAAAACCACTCAAATTAATAATTTATCACTATTAATTATTTCGATTAAAAAGTTGTTTTTAATTATAATTTAGTAATTTTCACTATTCATCAGAATATGAAAGTTATCCGAAAAGTACCAAAATTTCACCTTAGGCTAAATTCGATACTCTGAATCCAAAAATGAAGTCCATTTTGAGAGATAAATTTTCTAAAATTTTAAAAGTGGTTATTACTATTCATAACGGCTAGTTTTATTAATATTTTAATAGCATATCGTTGTTTCGTGAAACTCAGTATTGCGTACTACACACGCTATCGAGGAAGGTTGCGATTGCGTGTATTGCAAGGCAAGTCAAAGATGCGTGTTGTGCAAGCTCCTTTTGGTGTAGCGTACAACACAAGACATTAATAAAATTAAATAGAATATTTTTCATAAAATCTCGGGCTGTTACAAAATTCTTCACTCTCATATATATGAATTACAAATAGATTAAACTATATGAGAAATTGATTGAACCACAATCATCATAACCTAGTGAATTTAGTTAATTTACTATTGGTATATGTGGGCCAATATAGTGTAGAAAAAGGATGGAATTTATGAATACAATATTAATATCTACTAATTGCATACCTTGTGTTAAAATCCCCGATTTTCTATTTTCCAAGGTATTTTCAATTAAGCATCACAATTTATAATCATATAGAAATCTCAAAAATGATATGAAAAATGTATTATGAATGGAATAAAATACCCCTTTCTCCAATCCATTCCAACTACCAATACAATATCTATATGAAAATATTTATTATAATATAATGTGGTAGAAAATATAATTTTTATGCATTTCCATATTGATTTCCCATGATATATAAAATATCTATCATTTCCAGATTTTTTAGACATGGATAGCCTTTTATCATGTATCAAATCCCCTAAATGGACTCATAAACACACTCTTCATCTTGGTAGTGTACATACACCTTTTAGTGAATATTCACATGTTGTACAATAATATACACTTCATTTAATGACACAATTATTATATTTTTATTCATTCAATACATTATAGAACATATAGAAATATTATAAAGAATAAGGATTAGAAAATACAGTCTTTTAATTAATATAATAATGGTTGATGTTCATCTCTCAACTAGGAAGAAGCATTATTTCCAACATCATCATTTAGAGGATTCTTCTTGAGAAAACATCAAATTTTTCAATGTTGTACTTTTTGATGAAATATGATTATATACATAATTTAGATTTTTACATAGTGTTTAATTCTACATGAAATGTGGTATGTAAATTTAAATTTTTATATGGATTCATTATTCATCACAGACAAATTTTTCTTGTAATTATTATCTCCAATAATCTCTATAAACTATCTTGGATGTATAGTCATTAAACCTATATTTTGATGAATTTTTTGATTAAATATACCCAATTTAGTTTAATAAATTTAAAAAAAATTTAATTAGGAAAACATGGTTTTTATAATTATAAATATATCTATTTAGATTATTTTACATCCTCATATGTTTTCCTTTTATTTACCATGTATATTTCACTCGTAATTCATTCAATCTCTATAGGATTTATATAATATACCAATAATTATTGGAATAAAATACACATGACACACAAATCATGAAATAGTTCCCAATGATATCAATATCAACATTTTTTTACTTATTCTCAAGTAATATTTTTCTGAGTATCTTATAAACATTAATTAACCTTTTCTTTGGATATTTCAATATATAAAATCATAAATATTACACATCATATTAGGGGAAATTTAATTATTAATTTTTTATTATATATAACTCTTCTAGTTGGGGAAAATGAATCTAAAAAACCGGCTAAAATATAGCTAGAATCATTTGAGAAACTCGAACCAATTTAAAACATTTTAATAGATATAGAGTAATTATCCATATTAGGTTATTCATAATGAACTTCTATAGTTTTTTGTTGTCATCCATCATGGAATTTAGTTCGTTTTAAACATTAAGGTTTATTTATTCCTTCTCATGTATCCCTTATTCTTTTCCATAAAATATTAATTAATATATTCTATCATATTAATTTTATCATTAATTTTCACCTAGGGAATTATGAATTCAATATCAATATAACTCCCTTTCAAGTACTTAATTATTTATACTTCTTTAGAAGAATTTATCTTATTGTGGTTTTTTAATTTTCTTAAGGAGAGAAAATGTTCAAATATTACCATATATTCAGTATATCCTACTCCTTAATCCTTATGTTCATAGATTGACGAAGAATCATCAATTTTTATATTAATTATTATGGTTTTGTGACATTAATAAGTACCATAATCATCAAAATTATTAAATATTGATGAATAGTAATTAATTTTTTATCATATAATAAAATTATGCATGATTTCTCTTGATGATTATTGATTAACATATCATTGTTCTAAAATCATCTTTTAATATTTTCCTGATCATCCATTATAGATTTATTCTTACACATCACTAGTTTTTTATTCATAATACATAGTATATGGGTGTACAATAGAAAAATAAACATACATAACCAATTGATTAATTTTATAGGAAGTAACCAATTAAATGATTCTTCCCATATTCCTATTTGAATGGTTGTAAAGGACATGGATTTATTTTTCTATGATTTGAATCCATCATCACATTATGAACTAAGATCATATTTAATTGACTACTACTTATGACCTATTACAACATGTCAATGAATTCCATCTTTTCTATTCATTTGCAAATGGAAATATGTTATCTTGTTATTTCATATTCATGGATGGTGTTATGAATTTAATCCATTAAAGGTCACATATCTCCTATATATATAATATTTTTGAGCTAAACCTATTAGGGAAATTTATCAACATCTTATTTAGAAATATTTATTTTTCTACATCGTATCACATAATATAATTTTTATAATAAGGTCATTTAACCTTTTAAATTATTTATAAATAGTTACATGATCATATATCTTGATTTCTCTATACATTTTACTCCAATTATATTGTTTTATCTATATAATATTCACATTGTATTCATATATGATGTTATAATTCACTAATAGTCCCTTGGTGGTACCCTTGAGTATAAATTATCATATAGAGAATATATTATGTAATATTATATATTTACATAAATATGATGACTCATATTATCCGCAAAACTCATCATTTTATCATTTACATGTTGTCTAAATCCAAGTGTTACATAATCTCTTAACTCAAGTCATTCAGATTGAAATTTTTTAAGAATCGAGCTCTGCCAAAAATGAAAATTCATGTTGAAAAAAATGAAATCCATTGGTGTAGAAGTAAGTGATATTTAACATAATTCTACTTGGATACTTTATATAGAACATTCTTTGACAAAACTAATATATCATGGTCCATATTTCTCACATAGAGGGGGTAGTGTGAATGTGTGATCACTTTGTTTATTTTAAAATTCCTACATTACATTAACAACAATATATGGTAGAATCCTTTATCCTCTATTATTTTGTATCAAATCCAAAAGTTCATAAATATATAATTTAATAGAACTTAAAAAAAATATTTATGAGGTCTAGTGTATAAATACTATACATTTTTAGGTTCTTTCTATGTTCGAAGACATGGTTTCCACACTATAATTCATCATGTTTACAAATACAAGTTATTTACCAAATAATATATAAGGAAATATCTTGAAGTATATCACACCAAGTTATAAATTGGGATCTTGTTAATGGGATCATTATTTAGGATCCATAAAGGTTAATATATCACTCAAAAATAGTTTCCATCAACTACACCGACCGGGTTTTATACTGGATCACCAATGTATGTGATCTTTCAAATTAAATTGATGAAATTTTCAAATTCTAATATCTACAAGGGTAGTAGTGGTTTCACCATGTTCTATTTAATATTATATTATCATGGAAATCTATAAAATTTATTAATAATTTTTTATCATTCAAATAATGATATAATATCATATTTATTAGGAAATGATTCCTACACCCCAATTTATCATCAGATTCAACAATACTACAGTAGTTTTGGCCTTTTTCTTCATATATATTAATGAATAATAATTCTTTGATACAATTAGGTTCTTATTTTTCTTATACCACTTCATCTTATACTAGATATATAGTACTCCTGGATAGTTCAAATCTTATAACATTCACTCATGGACCATAACCATATTTTATTTCGAGTAACTCTATCATATTTTTATACAGTGGGAAATATTTTTTCTATATTTTTCTATAATTTCCATAAATAGAAATTTTATAGTAGATAATAAAAGTAAAATAATATTTACAACCACACCTACAAAGATCATAAATCCAATTTTTTTCAATATTCAAGTTTTCTATCCCATGTGGGGCGACCATTTTACATTTCAATAATTTTATGTCATGACACGGAATAAAACATATTTTGAAACATCAAGAATGAATTAATGATTTCAATATAAAATTAAAATAAAGTAATAATTTTGAAAACAATGTATTTGTATTAATATATAAAAAACAATTGATTTTTTATGGAATTAGCTTGTGTTGGGAGACATTCTCATCAACTAGAAAAAAATTATTTTTATACATGTGTACTATTGCTATAATATTATATACAAACTCATTATCTGAATTATAAATATGATATTATTTTGTGATATTTTGTCCACTATAGTACATGTAATGTATTTGATCGAAATCATGCACATTTTTCTTGAAAACCACAAAATAATCCTCTTAGTATATTAAATTTCGTAAAACTTCCACCATGAATTTTTTTTCATCACTCTTTATATGAAGATATGATTATCTGTCTTGGACCATGGATTAAATAATCATCATGATTCTTAATACAATAAATAATAAAATATGGAAGAAGCAAATTTTCTTTCACTTCAAAATAATCAATTCAATAATGTCATATTTTTCACCTTCTAAAAATAAAAATAAATCTTTTTATAACACTATCTCATACAATTAACAACATATAACATTAAAATGATATAAATTTTTAAAGTAGTTTTATCAGAATGAATATTTTCCTATTGGTGTTATTTACACTCTCTGTTATAGTCATATAATTATTAGGTTTTTGATATCCCCTGATTATGAATTTCATATAAAGTACTGTGAAGCCATATTCATATAGAATTTCATACACTCAATTGGTAAAGTCATATATTATATGATTTTTCAATTTTATCCATCTCTAGATCATTAATTACAATCAACACAAAATTATAAAGGGTTTTTCGGATGTTACCTCATCCTTATAAAACATTCATAAAAGTTTATTTTTCATTTATTTTATCGATCTCTATGTAGAGAACAACATAAATGATTTACTGAATTTAGGCTAGTAGTATCAACCACATTTAACTTCATCAAAATTATTTAATATCCAATAATACATGTCTTCCTTAGTAAGTATTATCTTTAATATCAATTCTCTTATTACTAGTAAATGACATCGAGAAGTGCTCCATCATTCATCAGAATGGGTAATATACATCATTGTAGAATGGCTACATTAATCATGTTTGGTTAGATTGGTTACATTAATATGTATAGATAATCCAATCAAGAAGTATCTTCAAACAACCTTTTCCATTTATGATATATGTAACTCACTCATACCTTACATAATACTCCTACACATATTTATAGATTCCTTCTATAAAGTAATCTTATATGATTTCATAAAAATTAAATCCAAACAAGGGTATTATATGTGTCCTCTATTCATAGTTTAAACATGTCCAATTATGAAGACTAT
Organism: Viscum album; assembly: GCA_963277665.1. NCBI lineage: Eukaryota > Viridiplantae > Streptophyta > Magnoliopsida > Santalales > Viscaceae > Viscum > Viscum album. The sequence goes on along the minus strand of OY728143.1, from coordinate 1,163,102,640 downwards.
TACATTTCTATACAAAATTAACTAAGCACAAAAAACCACCTCCAGCTAGTCATGGGTTATCCACCATTGTTGGGGTATCCACTCAGATATTAAATGAAATTATCTCTGAATATAACATATCTCTTTATATACTGAAATATCATATACTATAGGTTATAATGTTTAAAAAATCATTTTATTTAACACACGAATATATACCATGTATTTCCATAATGAAATGAATATTATCAACTAAATTAGTACATTTACATTACACATTCAAAATATTTTTAATCTTATATAGAGGTTAAATGAATGTGGTTTTTATAATACTAATTTTAAACCATAAGTAACCAGATCAACAATCCATATCCAAACACATATTTTATCAACCACAAGCATTTATCTAATCAACATGAATTGAAGAGTAAATAGGAGTTTTTTCAATATAGAGTAGTGAGAAATAATACTCAGTATGTTTATAGTATGTAGTGAGTTGTCAAATATATATAATACTAAATTTTAAGTTCATAATTAATAAATGATTTATATATAATATAAACCTCACAGAAAATTGTTATCATACATAACAATTTATATATGTTTATTTCAAATAATGATACACATATCTCACTATATATATTCTATAAAAACATATCTATATGTATATATACATAATGTCTATTTTGGTAAAATATCACTATAATAAGGGTCCCCCATTCACTACATATAGCTTGATGCCATTAGAAACCTAGTTTCTAAGGCTGATGTGTGATTCTAGGCATTGTACTTAGAGAGGATTAATTTTCATTACATTATATAAATCAAAATGATTATCATACACATCCCACAATAAATGGTTAAACAAATCTACCCCATATGTTTCTGGTAGATTAATAATAAAAATATATATTCTAAAATAATAACATCATCCCACATAAATTCATTGTTTTTATTATATAATATTTCACACTAGATATACCATCATGGGAAACTATTTATATTAACCTTTAAAAATATTACACTAGATCTGTAATTTTATGTCCAACCATATGTAACCCTGATTTATAGATTATAAATATTAGTACAAGCTATAACTTTTACCACCCCAATCCAAGGGACATAGGAGTGATATTTCATATGAATATATTTGAAGAATATTATATCAAAAAATCTATTAGGTAGTATTTATTAAGTTCAATAAATAATTCTTCATTAATAATACCTTATATAATTAATTGGGTAATAAAGATCACATTATTGAATATTTTTTGTTGTCAACAAATCTTGTAGATGTTTTAAATTAATTTATATCACAGTAGGGACCAATTTGTATTAATATCGATCGATCATTGGACTACATCACACATGAATGTAAATGTATAGTATGATGATATCATAAAACTCAATCAATGTCCAATTTTTAATATTTTTATACTCCCCATAAAATTGTCAATAATGTTATAATATTCTCTTAAATTCACATCCTGATCCTTGAAACATTATAATCCATTTCCAATTAAAATTAAAAAATTTGTGTTTTTAGATCACGATATCATAATAATTATAACATCAATAGTAATAGTAATATAAATAAAAACATATCATAACGATGTCCAGAATTTTTTATGTGATAAAAAATATTTATATAATTTTTAAAATGATTTCAATATATTAGGTTCATTTTTATCTAATGGATTCCATTGTTTTGATTTATATATAACATTTAAAATTTCCTTGTTATGTTTACAATAAAAAAAATTAAATGTTAAAATTAATCATAAAATCACCATGAATATACTCCCTTATTTATTTTCAAAATCATTTTATATGATCATTATTTTAATTAAAAAATAGTTCTTAACAAATGAATTTTTTAGCGACTTTACAAGAATCATATATTAATAAAAACAGCATGTTTGTGCGTCATTAATTTAAGTTTAATATAATTACCTTTTAAAACAATTTTTATCTTCAAACCATATACATATATTATTCCCTTTTAGAAATGAAATATATGCCCACCATTATAATTTCAATTCATCATAGTTAATTCAAAATTGAAGAATGATTCAAAATTCATGAAAATATATTAACTATATTCATAGTCATTTTTAATGATTTCGATCTATATAATGATAAAACAATTCAAATCCAATAATAATATTACCAAAAACATTTTTATAAATATTAAAAATCATAATTATTTATACCCCCTTGAATAAATCTTTTTCGTTTCACATTATTCCATTAAAAAAATTACGCACCATTTATGTATAAAAAAATTACATAAAAAATCAATATATATATAATTAGGTTGACCTATTGTTAGTTTAAATAATAATTAAATTATTTGTTATCATAAAAATTATAATAAATAATATAATTGAACCAAATCCTTTTAGATTTTTCTGATAATACTATTTTATTTACACATCGATGATAATATTAAATTACCATAATTAATATCCCATGAACCTACAATTTTTTAATAATTAAAATTTTAAATTTTATCTATAAAATTACCAAAAATATATTAATAAATACAAATTAAATAATTCTATATGGTAATATAAGATAAAATGAACAATTAAATTTTCAAAATAACACATCGTTCCAAAAAATGTATTTTCCCCTATATTATATATACACATATATATTAGGTACACCACATACCCAATCTATATATTATAAATAATATCATGATTTATATGTATGTGTTAATTTTTAACTAAATAATTATTATAAGTTCAATTTTCTTAGATTACTACTCTATTTTGAATGACATCTAAGTGATTTCATCGAATGTTCGTGTTTGATTCTCACCAACTTCAAAATAGTTCTAATTATTCAATAAATTTTATTAAGTACCTAGATGGCTAGGACACAGTTTGTATAGAGGATTAATATATCATTTTATTTTATAGATTATATTATTATGTCAAAGACACTTTTGTAGTTTGATTTTTATATCTTTGGTTAAGATTCTGTAGTTTTCCCATGAGGAATTCCTAAAAAACTAAAAAACCCCAAAAAATACCTATAAATACAAAACTAATAGTTCTTTTATATTAATCCTATAAAAAATATAATTTATCATCAATTTAAAATATATTTCATATTAAAAATTATTTTTCCATAAATTGTGACCAAATTTCCATGATTATTTACTATACTAATCAACTAGAATCATATATAATTAGATTAAACTATTGAAAATATTTCTATCTACATGTTATAGTTATTTTTATTTTATGAGATAAAAATTAGATCTAAATTATAGAATAATATTTCCTAAAATATATCTCTTGGATCAATAGAAATCTATTCAACACATTCATTAAATTCACATGGTGTTATATTCATTTCAAAGTTGTGACTAATAATTTCATTGTAATTTTATAAATCAAAAAACCAATCCATCCTAATGATTGAGATATTTTTTATCAGAATAAAATATATGTGTGTTAAATCATAAATCGTGAGTTAAATTGATGAGAATCATTCCAAAACTATTTGTTCATAATTATAATAATTTTTATGTAAAACTATTTATTCTAGTTAATTAATTAATTAATTTCAAAATAATATTTTATTTTTGATAACTCAATATTATCCCAATTTTAATTGTAGGACAATAAAAAAATTCATAAACATAACAAAAAAATGTTTTACTGAGAAACTAATTTCAAATTTTTGAAACATATATTTGAAATATAATATTGAATCCCACATAACACAGATATAAATTATAAGCCTCTAAATTATCATGATGATTAAAATTAATATGAATATTTATATACATTAAATCCAATACCAATATTATTTTTTCTGTAATTTATTTGATATAAGTTAATATTATTTCATTATACAAGAATAAGGGATACAATATGAAATATTATTTTAATGGTTATATATTAATGATTGAGAGAATTAGGTTTAATGAACCATATATTTCTAATGATCATTTCATAATGATAGAAAAATACATTCCCCTCTAAGTCTTACAATATCTATAAAATACCCTTTTTATTTTTTTCATTATCCAAACACACAATAAGAAGTTATTATATATTGGAATTTTTATAAGAATAAATTTGATAATGTAATATTATATATAATTAAACTTCCCATCACTACCACGAATAGTTAAAAAATTATATAATAAATCTAAAAAACCATAGCCTAAATGAAGAACAACATTTCAAACATAGTGATGAATCTTATTTCTCAATTTAAAACTACATCAATTTGAAAACTAAAATTTTACCATTTTCTATAAGAAAATTCATTTAAAAAACCTGGTAATATCCTTAAAATTATAACTAAAAGTCCTTATTTAATTAAAATGAGTATAATCCTATGAAAATAATTTCTTGAAAAATATCATTTGTTGGAAAATGGATTCCCAAAATTAACTCATACTATGACATTCTCCATGTTAAGTCAAAATATTCTCTTATAATATTTTTCATACTTTTTATTTGAAAACAAACAACCTATTTATTTAATAAGTTACTTTTGGAAATTGTTTCATAATGTTCTTATCATATAACACAATATTTTTATCTTACATAGAATAAGGCATATGGAGGGGTAAAAATATAATTTATCATTATTCTTTTCATAATAAGACTAGATATGATATATTTATCGTAATGAGACTAGATATGATATTTTTATCATAATTAAAAGGGATACGATAATAATAGTACACAAAATTAACATAATAATCATCATCAGATCGAAGATAACATATGCTATTTTTTTCTTTAATTATGAAAACGTGTTCATATTCCGATTGATGAAGGTTAAAATTAAAATCATACACAGAAAACAAATATATCGTAATTATGTTTTCATACTTAGAAAATATTATCTTTAACAAGAGAAATATTTTTTACACTGAAAATGATTATATCAAAACGACATATGAAATTCTATTATAATATGACCATTGATGTGTCAGGTGTCCATGTCATATTGAAGAACTTAGATAAAAGATGACTTTTGGAGGATCAAGATGACTATTGGACTATTTCCTATAAACGCCTAGTCATTCGAATAGTTTGGAACAAAGTGATAATCATTTTCATTTGAAAAAAATATTTGTCTTTGAGAGGATTGATGCTTATATGAGAGAACTAATTAATCCTCATATTTGTAATCTTTTTGATATTTTAATCATAATGAATGATCACGCTACTACTATAAAGGTCTCTCCGCGATAGTGAGATAGACAATCTGATCATTGTATCAATGTCGCACATGGATAGAGAGGAAGGAAAATTGATCATCCTGTCGAGGGATCATTGGGATAGAAAGGTGGACTAATCATTGTATCAAGGGATTCCAATATTAAGTGAAGGCTATAATTTATTTCAAGTATTAAATAGGTACCTTTATTCTAGATTGTTGGATACCCCACTCTTTTAGTTAAAATAACTGTATTCATTGGAATTACTTGTTATATTAGATGTATTTTATTTATCTTGCTATTCTAATATAAAGTGAATCATTTTATATTCATATTTCTCATTGATTTTATTTTATTGTAATAGATTTGAATATGATACCATTTTTTACATCATATTACTTTTTGAATATTTCATTTCTCTGATTATGATTCTATGCTCTTTAAGATAGATTCATTACTCTTTTGATAGACCAATTTTCTTCAGCCATTATGATTATGATTCATTTTTTTTAATTTTATTAAATCCATTATATTGTGAATATAATTAAACTATAAATATGTGACCACTCCTTAGTGATTATGAATAAATATATTGCTAAAGTGGGATCATTTTCTTATTTTGACATGTTTAATAAAAATTAAAGTATACATGATTATCATACCTTGTTCATCGGACACAAGGTCTAGGACCAATTACCCTTTGAATACATAAGATGTTTTCTAAACACGATTATTTTGACCTTATTAAACTTAGTTCCATTTATGATTAAAAATGAATGTTTTTAAAAAAATAATTCACTACTCTTGTATTTATCCATTTTCATAAAAATTAAAATCAAATAATTGGTATAAGATCCTTGTATTTGTAATAATTACACACATATTTGGTATCTTAGGAGGTTTCCATTGCTCAAATACTTTCTAATATTATTTTCTTTTCATTATTATTGCAAGTCTTCATTAATTTTTTTATAATATTTTTAATTATAGTTTTTTTAAAATAAAATGTATTGTGGAATAAAATTTTTTCATTTAATATGGCCTGAATCAATGTCGGTTAAATATATTACCACAATCCACATAGGCACTCAAAATGTTTTTGGAGATGATTATGATTATTAAACAGATAGAATGAAAGAATTTGATATAAATAATGTAGTTGATAATTTCATCATGTTAACTGGAGAGTATAATATCCCTAACAAGGAATTGAATTATTTAACAAATTTAAAAAATGAGAGTATAAATTGAATTATAGAGTTATAAACACATTATTATGTTCTATGAATATGAGAAATTACACAAAATTTTCATCATGAACAGATTTGAATAGTATTTGAAAAAATCTATATATTATTCATTTTTGAACACAAATTTTTTTGAAACTAGGAGGAAAATTCTTATAGTTGACTATAATGCATTTGAATTTCCTTCGGTGAACCTATTTCAAAGGTACACAATTAGTTTATGATAATAGTCAATAATATACAATCTATTGTAAAGAAGGAATATGAGATGAAGTCTGTGTTGAAAATGTAATTGATATCATTCCCAATATGCGGGAATCTGAGAGAACTATTATTGATGAATAAAGGAAGATAAAAATCTCACTCTTGATGATTTAGTTGGAACCCTTTTTTAGAATGGGGGTAAGTTCAAAATTGATTTGTAGTATGTAAAAAAATTAATAGTGGAGTTTCTTTTTATAATAATTAAAATTTGATAAATACCCAAAGTCCTCATAATGATGTTTTTTGAACTATCGAAAATAAATCTAACTAACTATCCAATAAAGATACTCAAAGTTATAAAGGAATAAATTTGATGGTTATAGTTCTCAGACTCCCACAACCAATCAATTTGATCGAGAATAACTCAACATGATCACATATTAGGGACTCAACTATGTATTTCATATATTAAATTGATTAGAGTAAACAATTCTTATATTACAAAACTTGAAACAAAGGTTGATTTGATTTCTGAAAATCCATATGAAAAATAGGTCTTCATAAAATAATAATCTAATTTATTTATCCGTTTGGAAGAATATTTCAAAATGATTCATGGAATTTTTTATAGTGATAGAAAATGTTTAAATAATATGTTCAAATTGTTTCATTATTTTGATAAATACACCACACTTCATTATAATAATCTGATTATTTAAAAACATTATTGAATAAAAGAATTATATTATTGGTATTCTTTTAAAGGAACGTCTAATAGTTTAATATTATATAAGATGTTCAGAAATAAAACTTAAAAATAAAGTCACAGTTTCTTCAATTTACTAGGGAACTTAAAGTTTATGATTCTTGAGATTTCAATATTCATGTTCTATAAAGATGAAATTACTGATCTCAAAAATCAGAATGAAGTCTTCTAAGACATAATTAAAGAATTTCGGGACAAGAGTAAGATTTTGTAAGAAAATATTTAGACTTAGGAAGAAAATATATGGTCTTATGATGAAAATACTGAAAAATTATTGGAAGTGATAAATGAGTTCAAATATATAATGGCCATCATCAAAGGAATGAGGTCCAAGAAAAAATAATTTATTTTTTTTCTGAACTATTGTTATAATTTTTCAATCTTTTATTCTAACCAATAGAACAATATTTTCTTCATATTGTTTTTATTATATAACACTTTTTTAGGAATATCAAACATTATTCCATATTCCATTTTTTAAATCCAAGGGGGAAATGTTATTGAAATAGGGAGATGTTACATTTAAGGGGGAGGGATTTAATTCAATATGTGAAGATTATCATGGGGGGGGGGGGTTATCCAATTGTGGATTTTTTATTATTCAACATTATATTCAGATATGTTTTAATCTTTTGTAGATAAATGTATAATTTTCATTCATAAACACAATTAAATTTTTCTTAGTCATTTATGTTTTGTGGTTTGGGTTTTCTAAAAAGGGGGAGAATGTTAAGTCAAAAGAATCTCTTATGAATTTTTTCATACTACGATTTTATAAATCACAAATTTCCTATTTCAATATTTACTTACATGTTCTACATGTTTCATAATGATTTTAAATGAAAGAATAGTCTTTTTATTTTATATTTAATAATACATAATGAGTTACAGAAATATAAATTTTCAATTTTCTTATTATAATGAGACTTGACAATATATTTTTTTCATAATGAGACTAGATACTATAAAATAGTACTCATATTTCTCATGCTCATCATTATTAGGTTGAATAAAACATATCATGTTTTTTCTTTTGTACTGAAAAAATCTAATTATTCAAATTTGTGAAGGATTCGATTAAAATCATACTCAAACTCAAAAAATATTGTAATTGATTTTTCATATCTGTTAAATAAAATATCTGACATAAGAAACATATTTTACACTCTAAATGGTGTAGATAAAAATGATTCCATACATTCAATTATAATATGACCCTTGAAGTTCCATGATTTCGATTCATAATGATAAACCTAGATAAATTATGACTCGTGGGTGATTAAGATGACAATTAGAGCGTTTCTTATAAATAAGAAATCATTAGACAAGTTTGTAGTAAAGTAAATATCATTTTAATTTTCCAAAATATCGGTGTGAGATATATCTAAATTTTACAAGAGATTTATAATTCTTCTTCATAGTTGTTGTCTTTTCCAGTTTTTTATCGTAACGACCAATCATATTAATACTATCGAGGACTCATGGGGATAGAGAGACAGAGAATACAATAATCATATTGAGGGATCACATGGACAGTGAGACATAGAATTTGATCATTGTATCGTGGTATCATGACGATAGTGAGATTGACCAATCATCATATCGAGGGATTCCCAAGGTAAGGGGAATAAAAAATTTCTTGTAATTATACAACAATAAACGATTATCCTAGGATACTAGATACCCTAGTCTTTTGGTTGATAGAATTCTATTCATTTCTATTAATTATTTAATTACAAGTCTTTTGTTTACAAGACAACTATAAAATAATGTGAATCCTTTTATATTCATTTTTCTTGATATATATTATTTATCAAAATATCATTGATTACAATACAATTTTTCTAGCATGTATTAGTTTTTGAGTTTTCCATTACTTTGATTATGATTCTATATGATTTAATATAGAATCACAACCTTTTTAATACTCTGATTTATAATAACCATTGTGATTATAATTATTTTTTACTCTCATTAAATCATTTATACTTTGAATATGATTAAACTCTAAATATGTTACCATATCTTACTAAATATTATTATATAAATTTTTAATGTTGAATTATTTTCTTATCACGACATGTAAAATTCATATTAGAATGAACATGATTACACTTCTATTTTCATCAGACCAAATGTACATGTTTGTTACCATTTGAATAATTGTGAGTTTTTTTGTGAATATAAATTTTCAAACCTTGTTAAACAAACTACATTATTAGAGTAAAAGAAAATGATTTTAAACATATAATTTTCCCCATTTGTATTTATATATCTTCATATACATCATGATCAAATAATTGGTATCAGATAAAAGTATATTTAATACTAATACCAACATTCCTTGCAATCATAAAATTCCTTCCTTGACAGAATTAATCCATAGTTATCAAGAAATGATAATAATTAAATCTAAATTTCATACACACTACATCAAATATGAAATTATCTAAATGAGTAAGACTTACTCCCCACATCCTTATATAACATGTATAATTTCACCATTCATCAGTAATGGATTGTATTTATATCCCCATAATTAATAAAATAATGGAAATTCATAGAATTTATATTGTCCTAAAAAATATTTTTGTGCACACATCACAAAAGTTTAAATCTAAACTCATGAATCAGAAGGTCTCAATGTTACTTTTTAACGTCAGTATATTTAAATAAAAAGATAAAACCTAAAATGATAATAAAAAACATCATCCATATATTATAGTATATTTTACACTAATTAAAACTTCATATGGATACAAGAATGATCGAACATAATATATGATCAAATATAACATATCTCTTAAATAATTTATCCTATCTTCTAGTTTGTATTTTAATGGGAAGCGCCTTAGTGAAAACACTATTCCTTTCTAATTGAATAAGTGAGTAGAGCATGCTGTTAATATAGGTGTATGTTTATCTATCCCAAAATTTATACACCGAAAGACAGTAGAAAAAATAAATTCTAATGAATTATGATTTAAAAAATATCAATGAAAACCATACAAACAATTTCACCAGGACCACTCACCTTAAAATAAATAATTACAAATTAAATGGTTTGTTACTAAAATAAAAAAATTCTCTCCATATATTTTGATCAATTTCGGGAATCATAACTAATGTAAAATATTTATCCTTTTAAAATTTGTATATTCCATAACTTTGGAAACTAATAAATTTATCTAATAATGAATCAGGTTAATTAAATATTTTCATTATGTTATAAAAATTAATTCTCATTGAAGATCCACATAAGAATCCACCATGGATATATGAAGATCATAATAATATTAAATATATTTTATTATAATGTAATACCGCTAAATCTATTCTACCACCTACTATAAATACACTATGAATTGGAATATAATGACCTCAATTCTATTCAATTTATTCTACATCTACTAAAAAATTAATTTTACCTAAATTCTTATTTTTTTAATTTCACAAAAAAATAGATAACTCATTTTAAAATTGTGTGAAATTATTAATGGTAAATTGTGGACACATACAATTATATCAACTATTGTCAGTCTACTCTCTAAATTGATGTAAACAATTAATTCATTCCAAACACTATACTTACACATCCTAAAAAATATAATTACATATTGGATTATAATTGTTTAAATTTAAAACCTAACTTGAATAATAATGATACATTTATAATAATTACATTGTCTCATGTGAACAGAATATCATAACTTGAATAAGAATAATCTTGTAATATTTCATGTGGTATTCCAAAAATTCTAACATATGAAAAATTTTAACTACTAATATCTCCGTCATAAAAATTGAAATGACTATTAATAGAGATTAATTACATTACAGGAAAATAATCTATCAAAATTTTCCAAAAATAAAAAGAATATAACTATACATTTTTTTCTTCATTTATTCCCCTACTATATTAAAAATAGATTCATAGCACCCTAATAATCCAAAATTATCACTCAAATCAATAAAACCATTGTTTCTGAAACTCAATAATTCATGCCAAAATCTATAAAAATTTATTGATATCACATGAAAACGATTTAAAAATTACCATTTACTAATATTTCATATAATAAAGGTATTTGTAATATATATATATATATATATATATATTAATTTATCTAATTTCCATGTACATATCAATACCATAAAACAAAAAGATGATTAACAATGATGTATCTATCATTTTATAAATCAATATCTCATAAATAATAAATGATATCTGATACAATATCTTATTATTTATATATTTCCAATGCCATCATTTCAAAAACATTTTTTAATATTATATTTAAATATCTAAAATCATTATCTATTTTCACCAGGATAACATCACATTATATAACATAACACAATAAGTATTATTCCATAAATCATCCATAATTATAGAAAATCTATACTAATATCAATAATAATCAAATAATGATGTTATAGAATCACAGTTTCATGAAATGAATGATCATGATGCATGTTCTCTTTAATTAGAAAAAATATTTTTACAAAATTGTCTCTATTATTGGTTATAATTAAAATTATAAACATGAATACATTTGTCATTAAATACAATAGTAAAGTCCTCAACCATTTCTACATGAACATGAGTTACTTATATAAAATTCTTATTATCCCAACCAATTATCACTTCAACATAACTAAAAACACTAAAATAATGCTGATAGACCAATCAGTCACATTAATGTATACCTATAGTCATCCTCAATGAACTACCTCTAAAAGGATAGAGGATAATTAGATATGTTAATGTTTATATTCAAATTATGGTAGGAATTTACACAATATATAATATGTTACTAGATATATCCCAAAATCATCTAACATAATAAACATATACAACTAACCATATAATATAACACATTAATATAATAAATTATATATATAATATGATATAAAATAATATTATGAATAAAATATAGAACGATAACATCCAAAATATATTGAAATCAATATATTAATTAAATTAATGTTGTAATCATAATGAAAATTACTTAAATCATTTATCCCATCATTTAGCCATTTCCAACCACCGTAATCATCCACCATTTCAATCTAATGATCAATAATAACATTTGAGAAACAAATATGTAATGGCCCGGACCTCTCCGGCCCATTCCTTTTTCAAAAAGAAGGTCATGAAGCGTTATGGAGAGTAAAATGGACTTTTCCCACACTTTACAGAATTTTGAAACTACACGCCGTGTAGTTTGAGTACACGCCATGTACCCCCTCGCCGGGTATACCCCGTGTTCAAGGCCGTGTCCTTGCCATGTGAAATAAATGGGTACACGTCGTGTACCTCATACCACACGCCGTGTAGTTTGAGTACACTCCATATACCCCCTCGCTGAGTATACCCCGTGTTCAAGGTCGTGTCCTTCCCATGTGAAATAAATGGGTACACGCCGTGTACCTCATACCACACGCCGTGTAGTCTCTCCCCATGTATGTGTTACCGTGTGTTGACCAGTCAACGACCGTGTTCCATGTTGGAGTCGTGTGAAATAAATGGGTACACGCCGTGTATCCAATACTACACGCCGTGTAGTCCCACCCTGCGTATATGTTACCTTCAAGCCATGCGTTGACCAGTCAATGACAACGTTCTGTGCTGAAGGTCGTGTTGGAAGCCGCGTGGTGACCATGTGAAACGGCCGAGTACACGCCGTGTACCATAAAGTACACGCTGTGTACTTTTTCTTTTCTCATATATAAAATGAGGGGTCCCCTCTTCCTTTTCAACTCACCCCTCTCCTCCCCATTCCTCTGAGAAGAGCTCTCTCAAGAGACTCGAATGCTCCTTTTCTTCCATAACTTCTTCGTCCGAGCTCCGATTTACGATCTGTCAGTAGCCACAGGATCGTAACGATGAGGAGGAACATTTGAGCTTGGATCCTTTATCTTTCCTTCAGACTTTCCTTTACAACTTCCGCATGAGGAGGTTTTTCCGGGACTCGATAGAAGTGACGGACGCCGACAGACATCTTCTAAAGTTGATCTGGGGGAGCGTTGTGATCAGAACCTGTTGAGGTAGGGATATTACCTTCGTCTCTCTAATTTTGTGCATCATGTGGGGTGGGCGTCCTCTGGTTTACGTGAAACACTTTTGAACCCATTTAATGAAGATAATAACTGGCTTATATACGGGGTTGTGAAGTTGTGATTTCTGTTACATTACTTTTTATATCCTGTGATATTATGTTGTGAATTGAATAGGCTTATGCCTAATGAAAATCACGGTCATTGGGGGACTTTTCTTTCCCAATTAAATGCTTCCCTATATTTATAGACCGTTTATGGATGGATACTCCATAGAATGTGGGAATTGGTTAATCACGTAAAGTGGGCAGTTTAAATGAAAATTTGGAACCCTTGTGTGATCACCCTGGTTGAACAAAGATGGAATAATGAACATGTGGGTGTTGTCTTGGTTACGTGGTGTGTGAATGGGCGGGGGGGGGGGGGGGGGGGGGGGGTGAATCTTAGGTTGATACAAATAGAACGGGCAGCAGAGCTGCGGTAAATGATGTTAAAGGGGGCGATGATGTGTCACAAACCTTGTTTTGTGGGTTGTTGTGGATCAGGTGAGCAGTGGGGATGTGGTTGGATTGGTTGTGGGTTGGTGTGAATGATATGTTGGTGATGGAAATTGGGGCTGCGATAAATGGTATAAAAGGTATAATTATGTATGAGTTTTGGTGTGGTTGTGTTTATGGTGGTTGGCAGCGGGGCTACAGGGATGGGCTTGAGGTGAACGAACAATGGGTTGTGAATAATAAATAAAAGTGTAAGAGTTAATGAATGGTGGAGGTGGTAATAAAATGAGAATAATAATCAATGGGTTGGTTGGTTAATAAGAAGGGACTTGGTTGTGTTACTTGTGTTTTCCTAAATTGATTTGTGGATGGCAAGGATATTCTTTATGAACGATCAATGTGGTTGGTTGTGGATAGTTGCCCAGTAGTTAAGTAACTAATAAATTGATTTTGCTGCAACATGAAAACCTAAATGGGGTTGGGGTTGTTTGTTGTATGCATTCTTCGTAGTAGCAGTACTGAGGCACGTGCTCAATTTCTCTATTTAGAATCCATAGGTTAGGCTGATTGTTTGGTATATATATATATCTGTATCTTTGTGTTTTATCACACCCCACCCATGTTGAGAACTTAGTGCCGAACACTCCCATTTCATGGGAGAGGGTGTTTTCCCCTTAGTTACTATCCCCTTCCTTCTCCTTCTTCCCTAGGCTATGAAGGCTTGAGGCGACCTTACACCTAAGACCCTTCAGGTAGGTTTCGATTGGGGTGGATTGGCCCAAGACTCTTCGGGCATTCTTACTTTTTCCCAAGAATCGTCGAGATGAGGGCCAGGTGTGTGCGAGCGGGATACATGGTGGTGAGGCCCAGGTGTGTGTGGGTGGGATACTTGGTGGTGAGGCCCAGGTGTGTGCGGGCGGGATACGTGGTGGTGAGGCCCTGGTGTGTGCGGGAGGGATACATGGTGGTGAGGCCCAGGTGTGTGCGGGCACGATAGGTGGTTGTGAGGCCTAGGTGTGTGTGGGCGAGAAGAGTGTGACAGCGTCAGGACGTTCTCCATTAGGAAGAGTAGCTAACTAGTGGGAAATGGTGCGGGCTACCAAATACTCTTGTTCTTATATACTACTACCTGTTGTGATTGTGTTTTGGTGAGAGTGGCTGTTGAGGTTGGGTGGATAGAATTCCTTTCTAGGTTTCTTCTGTTGTTCTCATGGGACATTAGGATGTCTCCCCACTTGTGCATGAGAGCTTTAGGTTTCCCTACTGAGTATTCTTGTATGCTAACACTATGTTTACATTCAGGTTTTCAGGAGGACTACCAGGGCTGTGCGAGACCCTACTAGTCGGACAGTTGGAGTTGTTTCTGTTGTTGTACACTTGTTTCTTTTGGTATTGTACTTTGATACTTCTTGTACTTTCACCTTTTTATAAAAATTTTCAAACATGCATGTGGGATTGGTTTGGGTTTATTTCTATAAACTTGTTCTTTTCCTTTTTGATGGTTGACTTGTCCTATTTCTCAATCTTAAAATAATAAAAGGGTAATGCCTCCCATATTTCTGAAAAATCATACCCTTAGTGCTAGTCACCACCCCGAGGCCTACTGGAGGCGGGAATCAGGGGTCATTATCTCCCTTTCACCATTGCCAGCTCAGGAGGGGCATCTTTGATGGGAGGGGGTCATGAAAGAATGGTATCAATGGTGATGGTTGAGAGATAGGATGGAGTCTGGAGTTAGGAACAGTGAGGATTGCATGGGATCGTAGGCCAACAATGTTAGTTAATCTTGGTGCATGACATAGGCCAGGGAAGACTGGCTATGACACGGGATTTTAGGGCCCCATGTGATCCGATGCAAGGACTCTGAGCTTACCGAACGACCAAGTGATACTACATTGATTGCAGGGTAGAGACCCTAGGGAAGGTACATGCATCATCATGATTGTGTTTTAGTTGATTTGGGTGTTTTGGGAAAAAAATTGAAATAAAATGATAAAATGAAACCCTGAAAATTTTCCTTACTACTTGGGCTTAGGTGATCATTGTTTACCGTGCAACTATGGCACCTGGACATCGTCCCTGAGTGGCTCAGACGACCGATGCCTAGCAGATTTAGGCGATTGACCAGTTGATGATTGACCGAGAGGAGGAAGACAACCAGTGGAAAAACACTCTCCGTTCTTTCTAGTGGAAAACCCTCAAGAAGTACGAGGGTAGTAATTCGGATACAGAGACAGAGGGGTTCCTTGAGGTGCTAGGGATCGCTTTTACCTTGATTCATGCTCCTAGAGTGTACTGGGTTCCTCTAGCAGTCATCCAGTTGAGAGGTGCAACGCGACAGTGGTGGACGCTCTACCTCAGAGAGAGGATAGAGGTAAAGGTTTCATGGGCTGACTTTGAGAAGGAATTCCGAGAGGTATTCCTTTATTCCATGATCATGGAGGAGAATTGGTAGGAGTTACTCTCCCTTCAACAAGGGAGTATGTCAGTACGAGAGTTTGGGATCAAGTTCAAGGATCTCCTGCGCTTTGCTCCGGATCTCTTTCCAAATGAGGAGTCTTGGGTGAGACGTTCAGAGGTGGCACTTCGTCCTTTGCTCTAGTATGCTCTTACCCCCTTTACCCTTCTGACGTACTTGGTAGTACAGAATAAGGCAGAGGTTGTAGAGAGGATTCACTCGCTGGGAGGTGCACCAAAAGAGGCGATCCAGTCGGGATCGTTGAAGGAAAAGGTATTCAATAACAGGTCTCATGTGATGGGACCTTCTAGGTTCAGGACAGTGGGGAGTAGGCCCCAGTAGTTCTAATTCAGATCTTCAGGTCCTCGTCCCTTTTTCACAAGCCCAGGACCAAAGTGTTTTTCTTGTGGAGGTTTCGGGCACATTCAATGTCGGTGCCCGACCCGAGCTCAGTACGGTGGAGGTGGGCAGGTTCAGCGCCCACCTTAGCAGCACCAGTTGCCGGTGAGGCCCTTCCAGCAGCAGCAGGACCATGATCCTACGAGGGTAGACTTTACGGGAGGAGGCCGACCTCAGGGTGCTCCTCAGGGAGCTCGGCCAGGGTGTGGTTGGGGAGGTGGATGACATCAGAGAGGCAGAGGAGCTGGGTGTGGATAGTTGAACGAAGCAGAGTTGACAGCTCCGGCAGGACCAGAGGTGGTGCGAGGTATGATTTGTTTGTTCAAAACTCTCATTTCTGCTTTGTTCGATTCGGGAGATTCTCACTCCTTTGTTGCACCTGGTCTAGCCCATGCTTTGGGACTAGACGTAGTGAGAATTTCTGTACCACAGGTGCTGAGTACACCGGTTGAAGGCCAGACCAGCGTATCTTGTGTTTTCCGGGGATGTGGGCTGACGTTGGTAACACATCAATCTAGTGGGGACCTTATTCTATTACAGATGCAGTCATACGATGTCACCCTAGGCATCGACTGGTTGTTTCTGTTAGTGCCGTTATTTATTGCTTCTGGAGAAGAGTCATGTTCTCCGACGTGGATGGGAAACATGTAGCATTTGTTGGCGAGAGGAGCTATCAGGTGGGAAGTTGGCGTGTGAAGCATCTCCTTTCTTTTTTAGGTGGGATATCAGTGGTTCCAGCTGATACCGAGATGCTGGATGTCCTAGGGGTTGTTGGGTAGTTCCTCGATGTTTTTCTTGAGGAGGTTGTCACTATACCCCCCCCGGACGTGAAGTTGAGTTCGGGATAGACATACAGCCTGATTCCCATCTGATTTTGATGGCCCCTTATCGTATGGCACCTTCAGAGTTGCGGGAGTTGCGAATTCAGATTGACGATCTGATGGAAAAGGGTTTTGTTTGACCCAGCGTATCACTATGTGGTGCTCCAGTTTTGTTCGTGAAGAAGGCAGATGGTGGTCTCAGGCTATGCATAGACTACCGAAGGTTGAACCAGGTAACGGTCAATAACCATTACCCCCTTACAAGGATAGATGAGCTCTTCGACCAACTGAGTGGATCAGGTTGGTTTTCTAAGATTGATCTATGATCTGGATATCATCAGCTGAGGGTAAAAGACAATGACATCTCGAAGACGGCTTTCAGGTGAAGGTATGAGCACTTTGAGTTTGTAGTGATTCCTTTTGGAGTTACGAATGCACCAGATGTGTTCATGGGAATTATAAACATTGTCTTCTGAGAGTTTCTGGACCAGTTCATCGTTGTGTTTATCGATGGCATACTGATCTACTCAAGATCAGAGGAGGAGCACATTGAGCATCTCAGGGCAGTCTTATAAGTCCTTTGTCACCACCAGCTTTACGGGAAATTGTAGAAGTGTAAGTTCTTGATGAAAGAAGTACACTTCCTTGGGCACGTGGTGTCTCAGCATGGAGTGTCAGTGGACCCGTTGAAGGTGGAGGCAGTTGTTTCTTGGGTGGCACCCAAGAGCGTGGCGGAAGTTCATAGTTTCATGGGGTTGGAAGGTTACTATCAGAGGTTCGTTTCGGACTTCTCTCGAGTTGTTGATCCATTGAAAGATTTGACTAGGAATAACCAAGTCTTCCTATAGAGGGAGAAGTGCCAGAAATATTTCGACTACCTGATGGATAAGTTGGTCAGTGCTCCCATACTCAGGTTTCCAGAGGAAAGGTTGTTGTATGATGTGTTTTATGATGATTCTGGCCTTAGTCTGGGGTGTGTGCTGATGCAGAAGAAGGGAGTGATCTGTTATGGATCTAGTCAGTTGCTCCCTCATGAGAATAACTATTCCACACATGACCTAGAGATTGAAGCAGTAGTGTTCGCACTGAATTTGCGGCAACATTACCTCTTTGGGGAGAGCTTTGTGGTCTTCTCAGATCACAAGAGCATGCATTATATCTTCTGCCAGCATGACCTGAACTTACGGCAGTGGAGATAGGTTGAGTTTCTCCAAGAATATGACTTCAAAATCTCTTACACTGAAGGTAAGGGCAACGTTGTGGCTGATGATTTGACCAGGAAGTCACATAAGGAAGTGGTTCGGGAATCTGCTGATTCTTATAAAGCGATGGGAGAGTTGGATGCCTTGCACTTGGATGCCAGGGTAGAAGGTGTTAGAGGCTGTTTGTTTCAGATGACGGTGTAGTCCTCCTTGTTGCAGCAAGTGGAAGAGTCTCAGGGGGGGACTCTGAGGCATAAGTAATGCAGGGTCATATCAATCAGGGGAATGCTCCATAAGTATGGTCAAAGGATATCCGACATCAGATTCTTTTCCATGGAAGGTTGTTTGTTCCGGAGGCGATGCATTAGGGAGTTCTCTGTGAGTTCCATAGATCAGCCTTGGGGGTACATCCAGGAGTTTCAAAAATGTACCAATACCCGAGGGAACAATTTTGGTGGCCCAGGGTGAAACGGGCAGTGGCGGAGTTTGTGGCTAAATGCCTAGTGTGTCAACAAGTTAAGGTTGAACACCGTGTTCCCAGTGGTTTGTTTCATCCTTTAGATGTCCCTGAGTGGAAGTGGGATGAAATCTCAATGGACTTCATTACAGGACTACCTAGATCTCAGGGTGGTTATGATGCTATCTGGGTAGTGGTGGATTGACTGACAAAATCAGCTCACTTCTTAGCAATTAAGGAGTCACTCTTGGTGAGTACCTTAGCACAGAGATACGTAGACGAGGTTGTGCAGTTGCATGGAGTTCCAAAGACTATCGTCTCATATAGGGATACTCGGTTTACCTCATGAGTCTGGAGGGGGTTACAACATTGTTTTGGAACCCAGCTACGACTTAGCACTGCCTTCCACCACCATACCGATGGGAAGACAGAGCGGACTATCCAGACATTAGAGGACATACTGCGAGCATGCGTTCTAGATTTCAGAGGATTAGGGGTACGACACTTGACTTTAGTAGAGTTTTCCTACAAAAACAGCTTCCACTCTACTATTGGCATGTCACCATTTGAGGCTTTGTATGTAAGACCATGTCGTTCACCCATTTGCTGGGCAGAGGTTGGAGAGACAGGTGCTCTTGGGACAGAGGTAGTGCAGAGCACCATAGAGAAAGTTCAGCTTGTACGTGAGAGGATGAAAGTGGATCAAGACCGACAGAAGTCTTATACTGATCGTCGGAGGAGGCCCTTGGAGTTCGAGGTGGGAGACCATGTGTTCTTGAAGGTTTCCCCTCGATGGGGGAAACGAAGGTTCGGTAAGGGGATTAAGCTCTCCCCTAGGTTCATCAGACCTTTTGAGGTCCTGAGGCGAGTCAGCAAGGTGGCATATCAGCTGGCCCTGCAACCTCAGTTGGAGAAAGTTCATGATGTCTTCCACGTCTCCCAGCTTCGTCGGTACTTGCACGATGACTCTCACGTTATCGACTGGGGAGAGTTAGATATGGAAGATGACGTGACCTTCGAGGAATGACTAGTCAGAATCGAGGATCTTAAAGAGAAGGTGCTCTATGGACGAACCATTCCGTTGGTTCGTGTGTTGTGGAGGCATGGCGGCCTCGATGAGAGAACTTGGGATCAGGAGGCCCAGATGCACGCTTAGTACCCAGAGTTTTTTTGACTTATGTTTTTCCTTGTTCTTCTGAGATTTGTGTTGATGTTATGCTTTGTACCTTTGATATATGGAATGATTGGCTTGTCGGTTATGAGACATTTTGTTTTCCTTGTTCTCTAGAAGTTTGTAACATGTCCAGATGTTTGTGGAAAGGAAAAAACCTGACCCTTAATCGAGACGCATTAATGCGGATGCGATTGAACCTGTACGGGCGAGTCAGTGCCGCCTAAAGCGGTTAATATCTCGACATAGGAGAAGGAATTTCCCCAAACCACGTGTTCGGGTAGTGTGTGGGTTGTCCGATGTTGGGGGCAGTGTATGTTGGAAAATCCTAATATATTGAAGTGGGAAGGACCAATCCTTAATCGAGATGCATTAATGTGGATGCGATTAAACCTATACAGGCGAGTCAGTGCCGCCTAAAGCGGATAATATCTTGACATAGGAGAGGGAATTCCCAAAACCTATGATTAGGATTGTTGGTTGGGTTCCTGTTATAACGAGAACCCTAAGTGGTATCTTGTTGGGTTTTCTCTAGGTTAGTTTTTGAATTCTCGGGGACGAGAATGTTTTAAGAGGTAACTGATGTAATGGCATGGACCTCTCCGGCCCATTCCTTTGTCAAAAAGACGGTCACAAAGTTTTCTGGAGGGTAAAATGGACTTTTCCCACACTTTCCAGAATTTTGAAACTACACGCCGTGTACCCGCTTTTCCATGTATACCCCGTGTTCAAGGCTGTGACCTTGCCATGTGAAATAAATGGGTACATGCCGTGTACCTCATACCACACGTCGTGTAGTCTCTCCCCGCGTACGAGTTACCGTGTATTTACCATTCAACGGTCGTGTGCCATGTTGGAGCCGTTTGAAATAAATGGGTACACGCCGTGCATCCAATACTACACGCCATGTAGTCCCTCCCCACGTATGTGTTACCTTCAAGCCGTGTGTTGACCAGTTAACGGCCACGTTCCACGTTGAAGGCCGTGTTGGAACCGCGTGGTGACCCTGTGAAACAGCCGAGTACACGCCATGTACCATAAAGTACATGCCGTGTACTTTTTCTTTTCTCACCTATAAAAGGAGGGGTCCCCTCCTCCTTTTCAACTCACCCTCTCCTCCCCATTCCTCTGAGAGCTCTCTCAAGAGACTCGAAGGCTCGTTTTCTTCCATAACTTCTTCATCCGAGCTCCGATTTACAATCTGTCAGCGGCCACGGGATCGTAACGACGAGGAGAAAATTTTGAGGTTATATCCGTTGTCCTTCCTTAGGAATTTCCTTTCCAAATTCCACCCAAATAGGGTTTTTCAGGACTTGACAGAAGTGACAGACGCCGACAGACGTCTTCTAAAGTTGATCTGGGGGAGCGTTGTGATCATAACCTATTGAGGTAGGGATCTTACCTTTGTCTCTATTATTTTGTGCATCATGCAGGGTGGGTGTCCTCTGGTTTACGTGAAAAACCTTTTAACCGGTTTAATGAAGATAATAACTGGCTTATATATAGGGTTGGGAAGTTGTGATTTCTGTTAAATTACTTTTCATATCCTGTGATATTATGTTGTGAATTGAATAGGCTTATGCCTACTGAAAATCACAGTCGTTGGGGGCCTTTTCTTGTGCAATTAAATGCTTCCCTATCTTTCTAGACCGTTTATGGATGGATATTTCATGGAATGTGGTAATTGGTTAATCATGTAAAGTGGGGTGTTTAAATGAAAATCTGGAACCCTTGTGTGATCACCCAGGTTGAACAAAGATGGAATAATGAACATGTGGGTGTTGGATTGGTTACATGGTGTGTGAAGGGGGGGGGGGGTGATTCCTGGGTTTATACTAATAGAACGGGAAGAAGGACTGTGGTAAATGATGTTAAAGGGGGCGATGATGTGGCACAAACCTTGTTTTGTGGGTTGTTGTGGATCAGGTGAGCAGTGGGGATGCAGTAGGCTTGGTTATGGGTTGGTGTGAATGCTATGTTGGTGACTGGAAGCGGGGCTATGATAAATGGTATTAAAGGGATAATTATGTATGGGTTTCAGTGTGGTTGTGGTTATGGTGGTTGTCAGTGGGGCTACAGGGATGGGCTTGAAGTGAACGAACATTGGGTTGTGAATAATAAATAAAAGTGGAAGAGTTAATGAATAGTGGGCGTGGTAATGGAACAAGAATAATAATAAATGGGTTGGTTGGTTAATAATAAGGGACTTGGTTGTGTTTCTTGTGTTTCTTAACTTGATTTTTGGATGGCAGGGATATGCTTTACGAACAATCGATGTGGTTGGTTGTGGATAGTTTCCCAGTAGTTAAGGAAATAATAAACCGATTCTGATGAAACGTGAAAACCTAAATGGGGTGGGGTTGTTTGTTGTATGCATGCTTCGTAGTAGCAGTGTCGAGGCATGTGCTCAGTTTCTCTGTGTAGAATCCATAGGTTGGTCTGAGTGTTTGGTATATATATATATTTGTATCTTTGTGTTTTATCTCACCCCACCCATGTTGAGCACTTAGTGCCGAACACTCCCATTTCATGGGAGAGGGTGTTTTCCCCTTAGTTACTAGCTCCTTCCTACTCCTTCTTCCCTAGGCTGTGATGGCTTGAGGTGACCTTACACCTAAGACCCTTCAGGTAGGTTTCGATTGGGGTGGATTGGCCCAAGACTCATCAGGCAGGCATACTTTTTCTTAAGAATCTTTGGGATGAGGCCCAGGTGTGTGCTGGAGGGATATGTGGTGGTGAGTCCCAGGTCTGTGCGGGTGAGATACGTGGTGGTGAGGCCCAGGTGTGTGCGGGAGGGATACGTGGTGGTGAGGCCCAGGTGTGTGCGAGGGGGATACGTGGTGGTGAGGCGTAGGTGTGTACGGGCGGGATACGTAGTTGTGAGGCCCAGGTGTGTGAAGGCGGGAAGAGTGTGGCAGTGTCAGGACGTTCGCCGTTAGGAAGAGCATCTAACTAGTGTGAAATGGTGCGGGGTACCCAATACTCTTTTTCTTATATACTACTATCTGTTGTGATTGTGTTTTGGTGAGAGTGGCTGGTGAGGTTTGGTGGATAGAATTCCTTGCTAGGTTTATTCTGTTATTCTCACGGGACATTAGGATGTCTCCCCACTTGTTCACGAGAGATTTAGGTCTCCCTATGGAGTATACTTGTATAATCACCCTATGTTTACTTTTAGGTTTCTAGGAGGACTACTAGGGTCGTGTGGGACCCTACTAGTCAGACAGTTGGAGTTGTTGATGTTGATGTACACTTGTTTCTTTTGGTATTGTACTTTGAGATTTCTTGTACTTTCACCTTGTTATAAAATTGTTTAAACATGCATGTGGGCTTGGTTTGTGTTTATTTCTATACACTTGTTCTTTTCCTTTTTGGTGGTTGACGTGTCCTATTTCCCCATCTTAAAATAATAAAAGGGTAATGCCTCCCAAATTTGTGAAAACTCATACCCTTAGTGATATTCGCCACCTCAGGGCCTACTGGAGGCAGGACTCTGGGTTCATTATCTCCCTTTCACCATTGCCAGCTCCGGAGGGGCATCTTTGGTGGAAGGGGTCGTGACAAAATCATATGTTACTATATATTTTTGAGAAATAATTTGGTCTTTAGTCATCTGAAACACTTATTTGACCCCAAGAATATAATTATATCAATGTGTACACATAATAAATTATGAAATATAAAACCAATATTACAAAAATATTATCATCAGAAAAAATAATATTTAGGAACATTTAAAACGAAACATCACCTTACCTAGTTTCTCAACTCTATCCTAATAAAAAATAATTCAATAATATGAAAATATTATACAAAAAATTATGAAAAAATATAATATGAATTCCCCCTAGAAACATCCTTCAAGCGTTCATATTGAATAAATGATCTAAATTTATTCTATCATTCCAACACTAATAATTAACAATATAAAAATGTCAATATAGCCTATCCATTCCTAGAATAAACACATGGATTCAATGATGTATGTCTAAGCATATCTATATCATATATAAAATGTAGAGGCATAATAAAAATGAAATATTAAAAAAGAAAAATATAATTTCCTAACCAGTCAAATTTATTACCAGCTAATTAATTGACCATAATTTATAATCATGATATAAAAGTGAAATATCTCTATAAAAATGTAATTACATAGACCAAAAATATTTTTTTTCTCTCACTCAACACATATATATGGATAAAAAATAAATAATTACTCAGTGTGTATCATTCTAATAATTTCATAAATGTATGTTCCTTGGATTTAATTTTTTCAATTGAGTATTCAATTATTATTATTCTTTTCAAAAGAAATATAATTTTTTGGATTACTAATTTTTTTGAGTTTTTCTATAAAAAAGGAGAAGCACTATGTCCATGGGGTAGTTCATGGTGTTCTATATAACTCCATATTAACAATATGAATATTCAAAATAGGGAATGGAATTATAATTATCTTCATATCCACTACTATTTTTATTACAAAAGAATAACCACAGAAGTGGCTATGTTAGTAAAAAGTATTTATTTTCCATCAAATGGAAAAGGGTGGGTGCTGGAGCATTTATATATAATGTCACTAAATATCCATTAAAACTCCAAAGATGGATTTTCTAGTTAAGTGAAAAAATTTAATGTTATAATGATTGTCTATACTATTTTTCATCAATTAAACGGAATTTTCTCATTAATTTGGATCATATTTCTTGTTGAATGTATTTAAGGACGATTTTTTTGGGAATTTATATATTTTTATTATTGATTTAGTTCTTAATGGATTTTTTCTTTATCTTAATTTTCTAATATCAGTGAAGGTAAATTAGTAGCTGAAATTATTTAATCATTATGTGGGTGGTTTTTGGGACCTTTCCATTTTGGAAAATTATATATCCTATTCACTTGTTATGAGTCCCTTATTGTGTGTTTAACAAAACCATTCTTTAGGAACATGATTTCCATTTTTTCCCTATAAATTAATTCACCCATTTCATTTTTTATTTGAAATGGATATCCCTATAAACTAAATAATGTTTTTAGGTTTATTAAAAAAATACAAAATGTAATAGTGTTTATTGAACCACATTGGATATGAATTTTAAAGTAAATGTTTCACTTACAAAAAAATTTCAAATAGAACTAATTTATTTTAATTATTATTTTTAAGACAATTACTCAGAAATGAAGTCATTCAAATTTTAACATATTTGAAGTGGATTATTTGTTTTGAAAGGATAGTTTTTTGATTAAAACCATTTTATATTGGTTTCTAAAATGATATTTAATGATTAAAAACATGATAAGAGGATTCATTAATAATAAAGAAAGAAAACTATTTTAGATGAATGATTTCCCCCTCATTTTATTTTCCTAATTCAAATTGGATCATTGATAGTTCATTTGGGAGCCTTGGAAAAGGGACTCTTGCAATGTATTATATATATCATAAATTTTTTTACTGAGGATAGCTATACTAAACCTGATGAGTTTATATATTTCATTCACTTATAGAATCTTATTCACCATAGTTTTTATATATATTTTTGTCTTCACACTATGAACCATAATTCATTGAGATTTTATAGGATAATTAAGACATGATATAAATAGTTCAAGGAAATGTATCCATTTAAATATAATTAAAAATTATTATAAATTCTATTGTTTATGTAATGATTTACTCATTATTTTTCAAAGAAAATCCTATTCATTTTTATTGAAATTATCATTTATCCTAGTGTTTTTACTTACCATCAGAATGTTTTGGAGAGTATGTTATATTATTAATGGAATAAATAAATTTGTTCCATTATTTATTTTAATCATTCATAATTAGTTTATTTAATATTTATTTCATATGGAACACTTTTTGGGATCTTTATAGGATATTTACTCTTAGACCCTCCTTTTTTTACTTTGGGAATTTTATAGAATATATTCTTCAATGTCCATCAAAACTGAGTGAAATACTTGTATGTGGAGGGTGTTCTTGACAGAAATACCTCAGAGGATAATGTATATGAATTAATTACATGACCAATTTATTAATGGGACATATTAAAATAAGTACATTTTTGGGATTAGTGTTTTATTTTTCCTCCCCTACTTTTGGAACTCTTCTATTTTTCAGAATTTCATAATACCAAATGTTTTTGAAAAAATTATGTAATTTTCAACATGTGTAGTTACTATTATGGTGATATAGTTCCCCCAAAATATTTCCCAATGTATATGATGTAGTCACTAAACTTTGTTGATCATAAACCCCTTCTTTTTATGTGATATCTGATTTGGGTATAAACTAAATGGGATATTTGGGTTACTTAATAAAAAAAATTTCTTAGAGGAGTATTTTACTCTTCAAGGATTTAAGAACATTGTTTGGGATGTTTTGATAGGTAGGATATTATAGTTTTGGGAGAAATGTTATTGGTTATGTGTAACTATTCTGGATAATTTCATTGTAATGATCATTAAGACGCAATGTGTAGTTCAGAAAAAGTATGTTTGGGGAATTTTTTATCATATACAATGCATAATAGAAGAATTGAGCTGAGATTTTTTTTGGATAAAAATTATAACTAATATAGTTGGTGTTGTAATTTATTTTATTTATTGTTTTTTTATTTTAAATCGGTGTTGTTTTTTACCATAATTCCATGAATAAATTATATTAAACCATACATGGGAGAGAATGTTGAAACATAGTGTGAAAACCCTCTCTTTTACCCGAAACTCATTTTGGTGGTAGGATAATAGGTACATGACATGAGAAAATGGGTCTCACTTATTCTCGTATAGTATTCAGGAGTGTATCTTAAAAGGGATTATAATAGAGATCTATACCATCAGTTACTTGTCATAAATCACCACAATTACATAGAAGAAATCATCTTTAAATGGAAAAGGATTGGTTTTAAAAGAATCAGTGACTCTTCATTTGTGTGGATATTTTTAATTCTATTGATGTTATGTGATTTAGAAAAAAACATGAGGATCATTCTAGGAGATGGAGGGTTGGAATATTTATGCAAATGAATAATGAGGTATTATAGTGGAACGAAATGATGAAATAAGTTAATATGGAATAAAATCCAATGTGTATAGTGTTTGATAACTCCATGGAGTTTCTTATTCTTCTTCAAGTTGATTTGTTAGTAAGTGCATATTCAATTCATTTTCATGAACATGCTCATTATTCACTACGGTGGTGTAAAATGAGAAGTTGAAGGCTTAGATTTTTTTGATGTGGGACTTTGATCAGATATTTGATCTAATGTATTTATTTTGAATCATATCTATTTTGATGATATTTTTTATATTGATCTGATACAAGAAATTTCCCATGAATTTCTTTCAGGAATAACATGTGTACCTCATAATTATATAATCAATTCTAGTGGTTCATTTAAAGGGGAGACAATTTGAAATGAGTCAAGGGGTATAGGTAGTACATTTTATCCTAAAAATTTGTCTTACTTAATATTTAATGTATTTTATATTAATATTACACTAAAATTCTTTCATTGTGTAAAGGATTTCACAAATATCCTTCATTTATGGATTCAACAAAGGTATATGGATCATGTAGATGTTTGGGCCACTTGTAGAGGATTTAAGTTAAACATACCACTATACATAGTGGAATGGACTCATACCAATGAATATGATTTGTGTTTAAATGACATGATTCATGTATTACGTGGATCCATCAATATACATAATTAATAGAGCTATGACACATATTTGATGTGTCCCTAGTAGTAATCGATATGTGTCCTCTGATATTTGAGAGGAACATTTTTTATTTCATTGAATATTTTTCTACTTTATTTGATATTACCGACTCTCATTCATTAATATAAAACCAAAAATTTGACCTATTAAATATTCATATGAAGACTATTACTTATGCGATTGAGACTGTGGTAGCCCTCAGGTTAAAGAGTATAAATGGTCTTTGAATCCCTTCTTGTTATTTCTCTCTATCAAAAACATAAATTTTTATAGAATTTTTATATATTGAGATAAATTAGATATATATTATACATTTTATAACTGGTAGGCGGCTCATAAATCTCATATTCATTCTTCTCATTGGTGGATGAACTATTATATCATTCATGGAGAATCTTATGTATTTTAAGGAGAAAGGGACCTTATGGATAGCCAAACATGACCACATTTTATGAATCATGGTTGGAAGAAACCCTTGACCTTAGTTAAACTATATTATAAAAAATCTTGTGGTGATTTTCCTCATGTAGTTTTAGATATTTTATATGTTTCTATGTTAAAATTTTTTATTTGACCACTAGTGACATAGGTTCTATTCATTATAATATTTTTTCCAAGTTCATTAATTACATAAAATCAATATTAACAAATAAATCCAATTGAACTAAGGAAAATAAATTATAAGTTTGATTATATTATTTCCAATGACTTCCATTAATCTCATATGTCACTATGGGTAGTGGTTGTTAACATTTAAATGAATTTTGAAGGAACCCTTCACATATATTTTGACTACTGAAATCTCAAAAAGATTATAGACGAGAATAGTTATATGATTCTTCTTATTGATGAATTGTTTTATATATTAAATGGGGTGAAAAAAATCATTGAGATTTACCTCTTTTGTTGATACAACTCACTCAGGTTCAAGGATAAAGATATTCCAAATATTTCATTTTAGAAAATCTATATTCTTTATGATATTCAAATAATATCATTCTACATGAAAGAATCTCATAATGTTTTTATGGAATTGATGAAAATGATTGTCACCCTTTATATAAACTCATAAATTACGGTATTCATCTATGAAATATTTATTTATTGTAAAACATTATACATTCATGATATTTATTTGAAATAATTTTAGAATATCATGATGAATCACTAGCCTTATGCTATGATATTTAAGTTTTTATTCTGGATCTGCAATGGGATGTTATTGGGAAACATGGTCTTTGGGGATGGTAACATAGTTGGTCCTAAAATTGTGAATGTAACACCCTTAGGCTATATGAAAATATTTTCAATTATATTTAATTTCATTAATAACTTATTTTACACACAATACTGACTTTTGAAGAATCATGATATTTAATTAATATTATTCTTATGCATATAACCTTTAGAGCCATGAAAATAATTTTTTTCTATGAAGAGGTGTAATTTTTTATAAATATCTATGAAGGTTTCAAGTTAATAAAATTTAATTATTAATAAGTATTTAATTTTTATTAAATACTTTTTATGATATGAAAATACCATTATCCTAAAAATATAATTTGTATTAAAATATCTAATAAATAATAAAATTAATAATTCAGTGTTTAATAATTTTTATTACAAAAATATCATGTTTTTTTGAATCAAAATATTGAAACTCTCTACCACTGATGTTTTTTTAATTTTCCAATATGATAAAATTTTCAGTGAATAGTGAAATATAAGGATTTTTATTTCAAAAACTCATTCTCATTTAGAGAAATTACAAATTTAAATATTTATTATTTTTTTTAAAATTAAATTCATTCAATTATATATTCGTTAATCCAATTCATCTCATTTGTATAAATTTATATTAAATGTGGTTATTAAAACATTCTATAATTAATAATATTTAATCTTTAGAAAACCATTTTTTCATCACATTTAATTGTTTGCTTTGAACATATATTTTTCAACTAAAGTGAATGTATATTATTAAATTGTATTGAATATTTTTTATTATATTGATATATATTATATATCAATTTCAGAATGTTATTTGTTAAAAATGAATAATAAAAACAATAAAAATTAATTATAGTAATAATGTGTAAAACATGTTTACCAGGGGTTAAACTATATGTATAACTATTGAAATTTTATAACAAATTTTCCAATAAATATTTTATATAAATAGTTATACCCTTATGTAATAGAAATTTTTTTTATGTTCTTGTAGGAAATTATTCCCTAAAAGTGACCAATATAATAATTTAAGTAATAACAAACTCAAAATTTCACCCTCTTACATTTTAATTTAAATTATGTGTTCATATATGAGAAAAAAGAAATATGTTTTTTTATTATTTATGTCAATTTTAGGAATAATTAAATTATTTTAATGAGAATACTTTAGTTTTATTTATTAGTAATCATATCTTTAAATTAAATTCTTATGAAATGTCAATTCATTAATTATTTTAGTAAATGTAAAAAAAATAAATGATACTAAAAATAATATAAATAATATAAATTTATGGAATTTTTATAATTCCTGAATGTTTTAAATATCATTAAAATTATATGGTTTTTTGAAAAATAAATATTTGAACCCCAACATTTTCTTGCTATTTGTAATGTCAAATGAAATGAATAGTGTCAAAACTAAAACTAATGTTCTGTAATAATTATTAGTATATTATTAAATATATTAAAATTAACAGAAAATATACACCTTGAAAATTTATTACCTAATCTTAAAAAATATCAGAAATAATCAATTCAAGGCCCATTGGTCATTTTATGATAATTAAATTTAACTCTAAATAATAAAAACATAATTACTTGTTAAATTGTAATATAGTGTTTGGCATGTTATATGTGTTTGTGTTAAAATTAATTTTATACACACCTCATATTTTTATTTTATAAAATGAGTTTCATATTTTTAAATATTTTGTATAATTTATCTCATAAGAATTATTTTTTATTCTATAGATATAAATCACATATAAAAATGAATAATGTAATAGTTTTTTTATTGAACACTAAAATGGTAAATTTTGGAAAACATAAATAAAAATGAATATGCTATTTAAAACATTTTTTTGTGGAGGTATTCTTATACCATAACATCCATATAATCCATTATTTACATATTTGTAAGACATGGTGTTAGATTTATATCACATTATTTGATAGTTATATGTATTAAACAATATTTCACAACTCAATTATTAATGAACAAATCATCCCCTCACTTCATCAAACCTTATAATTATATTGGATAAATGAAGCCCTAGAAAATATCTACAATAATCCTTATTGGAATTCTATATCTTCTTGTATACTTGGAAAACCAATCATAGGTTCCCTAATAAGTTAGCTAAAAGAGGAAGTCATATGGAAAGTCAATTTTACTCAGTAAGAAATGTATTTTTTACATCTTATCTTACCAAATTAATTTATATTTGAATAGTTACAATATTATAACAACAATATATACCAAATAATTATCTATTATTATGGTCATGGATTATCCAATACCCATATCATTGTCTACTAAATAGGAAAATAAACAATGAATCATTTGTTTGGTAGACCACTTCTTTATGAAAATATGCAATTCGTTTTCCATCACCACATCTGACATCTAGATATAATGATATAATGATTATTCATATTTTATATTTATTATAATATTATAATATTGTAATTATAATATCATGAATATCTTCTTAGGTTCCATTCTTTGGAAATATGTGCACATTACTCATTTTTATGGTTGACTATCCCCTTATGAAGGGATGCATTCCTTTTTTCACTCGTGATATACATTGAATGTATCAATGAAATATTTAATTAATATATGTGATATATATGAAATCACAATGAATCAAGTTAGGTAATATATTATTTAATTTTTTTTATTTCATTATTTGAAAAAAAATCACAAAAGAGTTTAACTATACGATATGCCTAACGTCTCCATGAAAGGTGTAATCCATTTTCCATATCTATTTTTATTTAATTAAAATAAATAAATAAATATTATATTTATATCATGTTTGAAATTGTGGATATTATTGAACAATTATAAATATAAAATTAACAAACATACCAAACAAAATAGACACGAATAAAACATAAGTTATTACTCGAACCCTAAATTTGACAGTGTAATTTTTAATAAAAGGGTCATAAAAGGTCATATGTGAAACATGGATCATATTAAATATATAATTATGTTTCTATAATTAATTTATAATAATACTATAATTATTATACAAGAGGATTTAATGTGTTCAAAGAATTTGATACTTATGGTAAGGGATTTGTTTCTCTCTTTTATTTCTAGGAGACATATTCCAAACTCAACACTTTTTTCTATTTTCTGGTTTATATATATCCCATTAATGTATTTTTTAATCCTTATCATAAATATAAATATATAAAAATATACACATACTATTATCCTTTTAATATTACTTATGATGATAACATTACAAAGTGGAAAGGTTTTTATCTTACAGTCTCATTTTTTATTAGGATTGTTTATGATTACACTTTTGACAATGAAATATTATAATATATTTACTAATAAATTAATTTAATTTTCTTCTACTATATTTATTTGACAAGAATAAATGTGTTCCATTGACCATCTAATCATTACTAACTCAATATTCAAAATATATTTTTTATTATGACATACATTTTTTATTTAGTTGAAACCCCTTTTCCTTCCATAAAATAGTTTTATAATTTTTTTTTCAATAATATAATAATGATATTAAATGATTGTTTAATGAAATTTTTACAATTTTATGAATTTATTCTAATTTTTTAATACTCTCTCTTCTTGTAATTTTCATAAAAACATTAATTTGGATGTTACTAAAAATTTATATGTAATCATTATTAAATGTGAATGTTTGAAATTCAAATGCTTATGTTATGTTAATAAAATAAGTGATGAACTTATTTTATTTGGGTTGGAACCTTGTTGTGTGAGTATTGGGAGAAAAGTTGAGGAACTTCTTCTTCGTTCTTTGACGAAGAACGCGAAGAACGCACCACCGCCGATGAAGAACGCCAACCTCCGACGGTGGACGATGGCGAGAGACGCCTTCCTCAGAGATCAACTAACGCCAACGACGTTCCTTCCGTGACGCTTTCTTCCGTGATGAACCTCTTCTTCCGCGACGGTTAATTCCGCGACGAACTCTCATTCGACGACAACGTTGAGGTAGGGGTTTATGTGTTTTTATTTGTGAATTCTTCCGTCATCTATTCTCGTTCATTTGGACCTCTTGATATCGTTTAACAGGAGGGGGCTGGACAACACAAACACGGCCGGACCTCCTTACTTTTTTCTTTGTTGCGGTTCGAAGGAAAGTGACGCGGTGCCATCACACCGCGCAGCAACGAGCGGCAAGGATGCACGGAGCCATCACGCCACGCATTTGAAAATTGAACCAAGCTGCGACGATGTCGCGCCACGCCGGAAAAACCCGAAGACACCGTGGCCAGAGCGGGGTCGCGGCGGAAGGGTGCGGCGCTGGACGAACCAAGGTCACGGCTTAAGTCGCAGCATAGCAAGGGAATCAGCGGCTGGAATCGGGCCACCGGCATCGGAACAGGGGGGACCGGCCTTGCCGGTCCTGTGGCGTCAGAAACCGGCTGGCCGGAGCAGGCCGACCGGACAGGGGAAGAGCTGGGGGTTCAAACCCCCGGATGGCCAGACGTGAGTGGCCCCATAATGGGGGTCGCAGTTACACACAGGGGGTAGCCCCCCCCCCCCCCCTCATCTGCTCGACCAAACGGTCGAGCCATCTGCGGGCGCCAGCGCGCCAGGGCCGGCTGCCCCGGCCGATCTGCCAGACCGGGCGGCCAGACCGGGTCGGGCCCAGGCTGGGTCCGGCCATGCCCAAGCGGGCCAGACCCAGACCTAGGACGGTTCGATCCGATTCGGGCCGACCCAGAGGGTATTGGGTCGAGTCGGACCGGGCCCGAACCCCCTAATACTGAAACTCTTCCGGTCTGTTGCCCGTAACTTGAGTTGCGGACCTCCGATTGATGCAGAGTCAGTAGCGATGTGATCCTTGGATCGAGATGGTCATTTCTGTATATTACACTCAAGGTTTGAGAGTACTTTGGGTTCGTCTGGGTTGGTTCATAAACGAAACCAACCGGGCCCTTGGAGCGGAAACGCTTATAACTTGAGTTCCGGACGTCCGATTGACGTGCCGTCGACTTTGATGGATTCCTCTTAGTGAGATGGACCTTTTTAATTACTCCGCTTGAGGTTTGGACGCAGCTGGAGTATGGTCAAGTTGGTTTGACTTAAAAACGAACCGGGACCCTAGGACGAAAAGGCCAATAACTCTCAGACCGAGCGTCCGATTGACGCGCCGTCTGTGACGTTGAGTTCTTTTTGATGAAATGGAACTTTTGGAGACATCAACTCCAGACTATGTGTCAGTTGATGTATCAGCCCCTCAGCTCGTGGAGCGGACCCTCCCGAACGAGCTTTCTATGTGCGGGAACCCTAGAGATGGTTGCGACTACGACGAAGATGACCACTGTGCAGGAATCCTCCGTGGATTCGACGACGATAACTACAACACTCAGCGATCCTACGTGGATCAGTGCTACCGATCTTGTGTGGGTCTGATCCTGTGTGGGTCAGCGCTATGTGGTCCTGTGTGGGCCAGTGCCTATAGATCCTGTGTCGGTCCGATCCTGTGTGGGTCATTGCGGGGGTTAGTTACCTATCGATCCTTTGTGGGTCATTGCGGGGGTTAGTTACCTATCGATCCTTTGTGGGTCATTGCGGGGGTTAGTACCTATCGATCCTGTGTGGGTCCGACGGCTTAGATGAATCAATGGAAATATCTGATCATCTCTATTATCACATGAATAAGTATACCTGTGTGAGCTGAATCTTCACTTTCAATATTTATCTTCGATAAGATTGACTTGATATCCTGTGTTGATTATGTTATGATTTCCTGTGTGGATTGGGTTATGTTTTCCTTTGTGGAACGAGTTACCTTTTCTTGTGTGGAATGGGTTGTACTTTGGCTCGGATGTTGGAGCTGAACTGGAATTGATGACTTAGGTATATGTATGGGCATATACCTAAGCAGTGTCAGATGTTACTTCGTGATTGTATCTTTCCGTTGTGGATTATCCTTTGTGGATTCTGGGAGACCATTGGGCATCTCAGGGTCCCTACTTAGTAGCTTATACTCACCCCTACATGGGCTATTCCCGCACTACGTTGTATTGGTTGTAGACGACGGACAGCGCTGATCGCGGTTGAGGCCTGCGGAGCAGGTCGGTACCCGGAGGTGGACCACTGGGCGGGACGTACTCGGAGCGGACGGCTGGACCCGAGGAGCTGTGGAAGATATCTGTACTCACCCTTCAGGTGGAACTTACAGTGGATGACTCGAGGCTACAACTTTACTTTTAGTTGATGTTTTCCCTTTATAGTTGTACTTTACTTTTAGTTTCGATTTGTATACTGGCCCACTTACTTTTCCGCACTTACTTTTGTATCAGTTTTTACTTAGTGTTTACTTCCACTGCTTGCTTGATCTGTGGTGTTTGTTTACTTTACAAAGACAATGCCTTCCCTTTTTACCAGGAATTACGCCTTGGTGCTAGTCTCCAGCCCCTGGCCTATGGAAGGCAAGCTTGGGGTAGTCACGGCACGGGCCCCGAGGACGGGTCGTGACAAATTGGTATCAGAGGAGTTCGGTTCTACCATGGAACTTTGGACTCTGATCTTTTTCTATGTGAAGAAATAGTGTTAAGCGTATTGGGTGTGGTTATAAGTCTAGGGAGTCCAGTGTTGGTGCGGCGGCCGACGTATCCGTACACCAGGACCCTGACTTCTGATTTCCGACTTAATGCATGAAAACATTGATTGCATATGTGTTTCAAGTTTTCTTTGTGATTAGTTTGTGTCACCTCACCAGGTATACTATTTGACCGTGGTGCACCTGTTACTTTTTAGGATGGACCCATGACGGCAACTAGATAGGGTTCTGAGAGTTGTGCGCGACGACATCCCACCGAGAGACGAGGCCTCGGTAGAGGGCCCTTTGATAGCTGAGGCACCGGCGGTACCTCTACCCGCCGAGCCACCGATGCTTCCATCCCCAGCTGCTGATGATGCACGTCGCCTTAGCGCACTGCACGATTTTCAGTGCCAGCGACCGCCCATGTTTCGTGGGGAGACGGACCCTCAGGCAGTCGAGGATTGGCTGGAGGCAGTTGTACGAGTTTTTAGGTTAGTGAGGACACCAGCAGACCTCATGGTGATCCTCGCAGCGAGCCTACTACACGCGGAAAAAGGAAGATGGTGGAGCTTGATTCTCTAGTTGCACGATGAGGCATCTCTCCTCTGGACGGACTTTGAGAGCCTCTTTTGCTCGGAGTTCATCCCAGCCACCCTCTGTGCAGTGCACATCCAGGAGCTTCTTCAACTGCGGCAGGGAAGCTTGACGGTCGCCCAGTACTCAGCGAGATTTACCGATCTCTCGCGCTACTCGACAGACATGGTACGAGACCCATTCTTACAGACCCAGACCTTCGAGCAGAGTTTGAGGCAGGATATCAGGGAATCACTGATTTCCCTCAGCATTCCGACATAGGATGGAGTACTGGAGCGATCCATTTTGATCAAGAGCTTCCTTGTTGAGCCTTCATCAGCAGCGAGACCTACCGCAGGGCAGCACGTAGCAGAGTCTTCTACGGCAAGAAGTCAACAGATGACTGATGGGTCCAGGAAGACCAGACCCTCAGGTAGACAACCTTAGGACACAGGCTCAGCAGTGCGGGGCACACAGCGCGAAGCCAGTCTTTTGAGAGGCAGAAAGTGCTACGCATGCGGCGGGCAGGGTCACATGGCTTGTGACTGCTCGACCCGCCGTGCAGAGGAGCAGTAGACGGTTGAGGGACCACCCAGGCAGAGGCATAGGGTTGACCGTGGCAGTCCGCAGGGAGCAGGCGGATGAGGCAGAGGAGTTGGCCGAGCAGCAGGTGGTGGGCGACGCTTTGAGGCTCTACCACTACCACCACCAGGAGGTCCACCCCGACCATAGGGAGCTGGCGGGAAGAGATAGGCATTGCTTTAGGCAGCGGAGGCCTACGACCACGGCGCGCCCGAGATGATTTGAGGTACTATCTGTGTCTATTCCACCCTTTCTGCAGTTCTTATAGACACATGATCAAGTCATTCTTTCATAGCCGCTGCCCTTGTACGGAGCTCGGAGATTCCAACAGAGCCATTGGCTCGATCCTTATAGCTAAAGACTCTTACGGGAGCAGACTCGACGATTAGGCACTGGTGCCAGTAGTGTGAGATTACTCTAGGAGTCGAGATATTTGTCTTGGATCTTGTTGTAGCAGTGTCGAGGCCTTACAACGTCATCTTTGACATGGATTGGTTATCTACAATCCCTACTCAGATCGACTTTATTAGCCTCAAGGTGCGATGTGTACGCACCGACGGGAGCAGGTTCACCTTCACCGTTGAGAAGGGAGCCTTCGCAGCACAGGATGGACTTATGCAGAGGAGAGGACATCCCATCACTCATCAGTTGGCTAGCCTCATCCTAGGAGCAGTTGAAGTATAGAGTCTGGGTTTTCCTGCAGTGGTGGATCAGTATGCAGATGTTTTCCCGACGACGTTCCAGGACTACCTCCTCGCAGAGAGGTAGACTTTTATATTGACCTATACCCCAGGACATCCCTGATATCCACCCCAGCATATCAGATGGCTCCCACCGAGCTTCGAGAGCTACGAGTATAGTTGGAGAACTTGCAGGGCAAGGGATTCATCTGACCCAGTGTTTCACCCTGGGCTTCCCCGATATTGTTCGCCAAGAAGGCGAACGGGAGCTTGCGACTTTATGTCGAATATCGTCGCCTGAACCAGGTGACCGCGAGGAACAAGTATCCTTTATCGAGGATTTAAGACCTCTTCAATCAGATCAAGGGAGCATGGTGGTTCTCGAAGATAGACCGCAGGTCAGGCTATCATCATCTCAGAGTTCGGGATGAGGACGTGCAGAAGATGGTCTTCATATGTCGGTATGGACACTATGAGTTCTTGGTTATGCCATTCGGCGTAACCAATTCTCCAACAGTGTTCATGGCCCTCATAAATAGGATCTTTCAGCCATACCTCGATCGATTTGTCGTGGTCTTCATCGACACCATTTTGATTTACTCGACCACTGAGGACGAGCATGCCTATCAATTACGAGTTGTACTAGACACACTCTAAGAGCACCAGATTTATAGAAATCTCTCGAAGTGTCAGTCCTAGATACGTGAGGTCCACTTCTTGGGACACGTCATCTCTGAGGCGAGAGTTGTGGTGGATCCTGCGAAGATCGAGGCAATGCTAGCTTGGGAGCCACCCAGGAGCATGACGGAGGTGCGGAGTTTCGTGGGACTAGCTGGGTACTACCAGAGATTTTTGCCAGACTTCTCCAGAGTTGCGGCACCATTATCAGCTTTGACGAAGAAGGCGAAAACCTTTGTGTGGTCAGACATATTTCAGCAGAGCTTCCAGGAGCTGAGATAGAGATTGACCAGTGCCCCCATCTTGAGGCTACCGGAGGAGGGAGTTGGGTACGTAGTTTACTGCGATGCATCAGGGAATGGACTCGGATGTGTCCTGATGTAGGAGCGGGAAGTGATCACCTATGGATCACGTCATTTGAGGCCGCATGAGTAGAACTACGCTACCCATGACCTGGAGTTAGCAGCAGTGGTCTTCACTCTGAAGATGTGGCTACACTATCTGATGGGAGAGCGCTTTACAGTCTATTCTGACCACCAGAGTCTCAGGTACATCTTCTCGCAGAAGGACCTGAACCTGAGATAGTGGCGATGGCTTGAGTTCCTCCAGGACTATGACTTTGAGATAGTCTATACTCCTGGAAAGGGGAACGTAGTAGCTGATTCCCTTAGTAGGAGGACGGACATTCATCTACTAGGGGAAGCGACAGAGCAACTAGCCGCTTTGCAGATATCCTTCGTGGATAGAGATGGAGCAGCCTTCCTTCAGTCGCTCACAGTCACTCCTCCACTACTACAGCGGGTCAGAGAGGCACAGCGTGGGGACGTCGACTGTGAGACGTGGCGTACACAAATATCCTCAAGACAGGCACCTGATGGATTCTCCGTGGGAGGAGAGCATGACATCCTTTTCAGAGGACGTACCTTGGTACCAGTTTCTTTATGGGAGGAGGTTCTGAGAGAGTTTCACACTTCTCCTTTCGTGGTACATCCTGGAGTGGCGAAGATATACCAGGATCTCAGACAACAGTACTGGTGGCCGGGCATGAAGAAGGCTATGTTAGAGTTCATTTCTCGATGCCTCACCTGCCAATAGGTGAAGACAGAGCATCAGGTGCCAGCAGGATTGGTACAGCCCTTGGAGGTCCCAGAGTGGAATTGGGACGGGATATATATGGACTTCGTGACGGGACTTCCACTTACTTGCAGAGGTCACGACTCCATTTGGGTGATTATCGACCGACTCACCAAGTCGGCTCACTTCTTACCCATAAGAGAGCAGGGCTCAGTGGAGATCTTGGGACGTCTCTACATTCGGGAGATTGTGCGGCTTCATGGTGTTCCATCATCTATCGTCTCCGATCGAGATGCTCTCTTTACTTCCCGGATTTGGAAGGGGTTGCAGGAGGTGTTCGGGACACAGCTACGTCTGAGCACCGCCTTTCACCCTCAGACTGATGGTCAGATTGAGAGGACCATACAGACTCTCGAGGACATGCTCCGTGCATGTTTCCTCGACTTTGGTCACAGCTGGGAGGACCACCTACCCTTGGTGGAGTTCACGTACAACAACAGCTACCACTCCACCATCGGGATGGCACCATACAAGGCGTTGTACGACCGACCTTACAGATCTCCTATGTGCTGGACAGACCCTAGGGAGTCAGCACTTGTGGGACCAGAGATGGTCCAGGACACAACAGAGAAGGTACAAGTCATCGAGGAGCAGATGAGGACAGCTCAGAGCCGACAGAAGTCTTATGCTGACAGGAGGTGGAGGCCACTGGAGTTCGAGGATGGCGACCACATCTTCTTACGGGTCTCACCTCAGCGTGGTATATGGAGATTTTCCGGAGGCGGCAAGTTGTCTCTACGCTTCATCGGACCATTCCAGGTCCTAAGAAGGATTTGAGAGGTGTCTTATCATCTGGATCTACCACCTCAGTTGCACCGAGTGCACGACGTCTTCCACGTATCTCAGCTGAGGAGATACGTGCATGACCTGATGCATATCATTGACTTTGGGGAGCTGGACATTGATGAGGGGGAGACTTTTGCTGAGGTCTTAGTGGAGATCGAGGCTCGAATGGAGAGGGTCCTACATGTACGGTCGATTCCTCTAGTACGCATTAGATGGCAGCACGGGAACCTCCAGGAGAGCACTTAGGAGCGGGAGGCTCAGATGTGTGCCCATTACCCACATTTGATTCCCTAGTTTTTTGATGTATCTTTACGGGGACATAAAGTCCTGAGGTGGGAGTAATGTAATGACCCGTAAAATTCAAGGGAATTTTTTTCTTAATTTTATTTGGGATTTTACAAGAACACGGTTTCTGGTGGCACTTGATTCCGAGGCCCGGTGTGCCCGAAATTTCTATCCGAAGTTTAGCTCGGGTACGTTCAGTGAAAAAACGAGTGGGAATTCCTAACTTTTGAACCGGTGCTCAGAATCAAATTCCGAGGGTACCGATGGAACCGCAGCGCCGGTAATATTTTTGGAACACCTTTTTGGGAGTTTCATTTTCACGAGAGAAGTTGATCAAAATTATGGAAGTTAAAATAAAAATTTAACTACAATTTTTATTTCCTAAGTGTTTAACCTTTGGGTGGAAGTTGGGTAACCACCCAACATCCCATGAGAGGTTATGAAGCAGGTGGGGCCCACACGAACCCCACCCCTTCATATTCTCTAACCCCCCTCAACTCACAATTAATTTTTGACAATTTATGTTAATTAATTAAGTGAGTTAAATGTGAATGTTTGAAATTCAAATGCTTATGTTATTTTAATAAAATAAGTGATGAACTTATTTTATTTGGGTTGGAACCTTGTTGTGTGAGTCTTGGGAGAAAAGTTGAGGAACTTCTTCTTCGTTCTTTAACGAAGAATGCAAAGAATGCACCGCCGCCGACGAAGAATGCCGAACTCCGACGGTGGACGACGGTGAGAGACACCTTCCTCGGAGATCAACTAATGCCAACGATGTTCCTTCCATGATGCTTTCTTCTGCGACGAACCTCTTCTTCCACGACAGTTAATTCTGTGACGAACTCTCGTTCGATGACAACATTGAGGTAGGGGTTTATGTGTTTTTATTTGTGAATTCTTCTGTCATCTATCCTCGTTCATTTGGACAGCTTGATATCATTTAACGGGAGGGGGATGGACCATACAAACACAGCCGACCCTCCTTCCTTTTTTTTGTTGCGGTTCGAAGGAAAGTGACACGGTGTCGTCACACTGCGCAGGAACGAGCAACAAGGATGTGTGGCGCAGTCGCGCCGTGCATTTTAAAATTGAACCAAGCCGCGGCGCCGTCGCGCCACGCCGGAAAAACCCGAAGACACCGCGGACGGAGTGGGGCCGAAGTGGAAGGGCGCGGTGTCGTCGCGCCACGCCTGGTGAACCAAGGCCACGGCTTAAGCTGCGGCGAAGTAAGGGAATCGGCGACCGGAATCGGGCTGTCGGCGTCGGAACAGGGGGGACCGGCCTTGTCGATCCCATGGCGGCAGAATACGGCTGGTCGGCGTAGGCCGGCCGGATAGGGGAAGATCCGGGGGTTCAAACCCCCGGCAGGCCAGACGTGAGTGGCCCCAAAATGGGGGTCGCGGTTACACACAGGGGGAACCCCCCCCCCCCCCCCCCCCCTCATCTGCTCGTCCAAACGGCCGAGCCATCTGCTGGCGCCAGCGTTCCAGGGTCGGCTGCCCTGGCCCGTCCGCCAAACCGGGCCATGACCAAGCGGGCCGGACTCAGACCCGGGATGGGTCGACCCGGTTCGGGCCGACCCAGAGGGTATCGGGCCGGGTTGGACCGGGCCTGAACCCCCTAATACCGAACCTCTTCCGGTCTGTTGCCCATAACTTGAGCTACGAACCTCTAATTAACGCACCATCAGCTGGGTTGTGATCCATGGATCGAGATGGTCTTTTCGGTATATTACACACAAGGTTTCGGAGTACTTTGGGTTCGGCCAGGTTGGTTCGTACATGAAACCAACTGGGCCCTCGTAGCAGAAACGCTTATAACTTTTGTTCCGGACGTCTGATTGACGTGCCGTCAACTTTGATGGATTCCTATTAGAGAGATGGGCCTTCTAACTTACTCCGCTCAAGGTTTGGACACAGATGGACTACGGTCGGGTTGGTTTTGACATAAAAACCAACCAGGCCACTAGGACGAAAAGGCCAATAACTCTCAGACCGGGCGTCTGATTGACGCGTCGTCTATGAAGTTGAGTTCCTGTTGACGAAACAGAACTTTTGGATACATCAACTCAGGACTATGTTTCAGTTGATGTATCTGCCCCTCGGCTCGTGGAGCGGACCCTCCCGAACGAGCTTGCTATGTGCGGGAACCCTAGAGCTGGCTGCAACTACGACAATGATGACGACTATGCAGGAATCCTCCGTGGATTCGACAGCGATGACTACAACACTCAGTGATCCTACGTGGATCAATGCTACCGATCCTGTGGGGGTCTGATCCTGTGTGGGTCAGTGCTTAGTGGTCTTGTGTGGGCCAGCGCCTACAGATCCTGTGTGGGTCTGATCCTGTGTGGGTCATTGCGGGGTTTAGTTACCTATCGATCCTTTGTGGGTCATTGAGGGATTTAGTTACCTATCGATCCTTTGTGGGTCATTGCGGGGGTTTGTACCTATCGATCTTGTGTGGGTCTGATGGTTTAGATGAATCAGTGGCAATATCTAATCATCTCTACTGTCACACGAA
Source organism: Viscum album (assembly GCA_963277665.1). NCBI lineage: Eukaryota > Viridiplantae > Streptophyta > Magnoliopsida > Santalales > Viscaceae > Viscum > Viscum album. The sequence continues at coordinate 1,163,059,405 of OY728143.1, read as the reverse complement.
GAAGTATACATGTGTGATTTGAATCTTGACTTTCAATCTTTATCTTCGATAAGATTAACTTTATATCCTGTGTGGATTAAATTATTCTTTCTTGTGTGGATTGGGTTGTGTTTTCCTTTGTGGAACGGGTTACATTTTCCTGTGTGGACTGGGTTGTACTTGGGCTCGGATGTTGGAGCTGAACTGGAATTGATGACTTAGGTATATGTATGGGCATATACCTAATTTGTGTCGGATGTTATTTCGTGATTGTATCTTTCCTTTGTTGATTATCCTTTTTGGATTCTGGGAGACTATCGGGGGTCTCGGGGTCCCTACTGAGTAGCCTATACTCACCCCTGCACGGGCTATGCCCGCACTACGTTGTGTTGGCTGTAGACGACGGACAGCGCTGATCGCGGTTGAGGCTTGCGGAGCAGGTCGGTACCCGGAGGTGGACCACTGGGCGGGACATACTCGGAGCGGACGGCTGGACCCGAGGAGCTGTGGAGGCTATCTGTACTCACCCTTTAGTTGGGGAATCCAGTGGACGGCTCGAGGCTGTGGCTTTACTTTCAGTTTTTGTTTTCCCTTTCCAGTTCTACTTTACTTTCAGTTTGGATTTGTATACTGGCCTACTAACTTTTTCACATTTACTTTTGTATCAGTTTTTACTTAGTGTTTACTTCCACTACTTGCTTTCTCTGTGGTGTTTTTTTTACTTTACAAAGGAAATACCTTCCCTTTTTACCGGGAATTATGCCTTGGTGGTAGTCGCCAGCCCCTGGCCTATGGAAGGCGGGATTGGGGTAGTCACGGCATGGGCCCCGAGGACGGGTCATGACATTTTCAAAAACTTAAGAGGAATATATCAGAAGGACCACTCCATCGCAAGGGTCCCAACGCCATTGGCGACGCGTCATTTGGACACCCTGTTTAAGAGATAAATGCGTTTTACTAAATGGGGGCGAGTTGCATCTGGGCTCGATCTGACCTGGCAGGACTGACCCAATCAACTCGGCCCAAGGGTTCAACACACCCCTATTTAATTAGATAGACTTGACCTAACCCAGTTTAGGTTGGGGTCAATAGGGTCCGAATTGGCTAGTCAGTAATTCCCAATGGGCCTCACTAGACCTAGCCTGGTTTGACCGATGGTCCAGTCTTCTCGGTCGCCCGGTGACCTGGTCTAGTCTGACATGGCCAGAAGGGTGCGGTTCTAGCCAGTTGGCATAGTTACAACCCACTGGTCCATCAGTCTGGCCCACTAGGTGGTTCACACCCCACCAAGTCTGCCTCACTATGACGCGGCCTGAGGCCGTTTCTGGTCCACCGTCATCACCATGCTAGTCGTCGCAGGGTGGCCTCCTCCGTCGCGGTCAACTGACCACAGCCCACCATGTGGGACATGGTGTGGTGCCACATCCACAACCATCTGACGTGGTCAAGTGACTACGTCCGATGTCACTAGCTAGTGGCCCAGCCTCCAGCTCCTCCCACTATGTCACGACCCAAGCCAGCGGCTTCCCTTCCACCGGTGCACTATCGTGGCCCGCCACCACCCGCTCGCGGCCACTTTCATCCGCCAATGCACTGGAGGTACCTTCGTTGGGCCACCATAATTACTTCTGTGTTCTGTTTTATGATTTTTATATGCCTATGGGCCTCCCAGGTCACATCCATCCCTGTCTTGGCCCCGGATTATTGTAGTATCTCCTTTGAGGATACAACCATGATGAATGCACACGTCGGAGCTTCTCCGGCCTTGTTCGTGTCGCCCCACGCCCTCTGCGTTAGGATTTTATAATTATTTGCGATCCATGGATTCCAATTTAAATCAAAAAATTATAATTTCAGACCTGATATACTAAAAGCTAAAAACAAAAGTTACCCTCTCGCATAAAAGAACTATTTGCGGATCAACATGTTCGTGGGTTTACCCATGTTCATCATTTCATGAAAATAACAGGAAATAACATCAAAATAAAACAACCCCTACCTCATTGAAATTTGATGATGAAGTGTTCATCATCGAGGTTTCAAGATTTTGATGTCGATTTTATCTTCGTTCTCTGAGGAATGTTGAAGATGATTAAGTCTTTCTAGCATTCGTCGTTCTTTGATTGAGAGGAAAACTGCCAATAGTTCATCCAAGAATCCCTACAATTTAATTCCCCTTTCTCACATGTTTGACTTAATAAAAAGAAACAAGTCCCAGATTTTCTTATTACTCTGCGACACAGCGTCATTACGCTGTTACACTTACTTTATTACATATTTATGTTGCATTATAAAGTCCATTAATGAGAAAAATTAATGCACCTCTTTTGCACCTGGTCATTGCACCACAGTGTCGCCTTCTGACACCCAATGGTGAGTACAAAAATAAAATAATTCCTCAAAATTATTTTATTATTTCTCCAAAATTTTTGAAAATAGATTTTTCACTCAGCCATTATTGGATGATGATAAATCATTTCTATGAGAATCCAAGAGTTCTGAGTTCAACTATCTTCTAGAATTTTTAATCCGAGAACCAGTTAAAAAGATAGAAAAACTCGCTTTCACTTTTACTTAATGTACCATAAAACAATGTTCAAACAATTAACCTTTACCCTCAACCCACACCGGTCAAGGATAAGATCTACCTTAGGCAAGGACGCCCTTACGAAATCAATGTAACACTCAGAGTTTCCATTCGAGTTACCATTTAGGAGTAATAAGGATATATAAAAAGTAATTGTTACTTAATAATTTTACTTACAGCCAAAAACTATCTTCCATCATTGGTCCATGACGACCAATGTTGGGATCTGCCTAAGGAAAGAATACCCTTATGAGATCAGTGGTGGTCTGTAATTTTTTATCTGTTTCACCATTCGTGAGTTATAATAATTTGAAGATTAAAATACTTTTATTTAATTATTATATTTATGTTTATTTCATTTTTGGGTTTTCTCACTGAAGGGTTCCACCAACTAAATATAATTCATGCCTACGGTAAACCCGCTATCTTGAACGCAACGGTGCCCTGATATTTCTAATTTGGGAACTCGTTGAAGTGTATTTCCAGTTTTTCTAGGAAACCGCTCCCACACGCTATTTAAATCCAAAATTTTGTCAATGGATTATTCAGGGGACTATGGGTCGTGGAATCACATGCTGTCTCAGTGCCTAGTCTCGAAATATTCTCATATAATTTAAAAATTAATTACAATGAAATTTTAGGACATTACAATTTTAATGGAGAAATTTCCAAGAAAACTGGAATAATTATAACATACAAATCATCGTAAATTTTGGATCATATTTAAAAGAATATTCCAATAGAAAAATTAAGTAATAAGATTAGTATTATTTTTCACAGAGATAATGGAATTTAAAAAACTACTTGTAAGAAACTGGGGAGATCTTGATGTTAATCACAGTTGATGCTCATAGAGATTCATCGTATTAATGAAGTAGGATAATATTTATTTAAAATTATTATATAAAACTTATTATGGATTCCTAGAAATTATTGAATCACGTAGAGTATGAGTTTACATTTGGATCTTGGTTGGAAGTGATTTCTCTATCGTTGTGAGGGTTATAAACCTATAATGTCCAAGAGACCACTTTAAATTTTTACAGAATACAACCTATGATTTTTTTATTTATATACATAATCACATTACCTAGTATATACAACATGAACATATCCATATGAGGGTAAAAAATTTACGAATCTATAGTTTATCTAATTTGTTATCTATATTTCTCTTATTGGGAGGATGTTTCGTAGGTCCTTGAAACGTGTATTATAGTTTTAAGAATCACTACTTTTAGGCGGTTTCCATTGGATTTATTTACGGAACATGAAACTTCCAATAGTTCTTTATCCATAGGGGACCTTCTTTCTAAATGCATGCATTTGTTAAGTGTGAACTTCACGATACTTAAAACCGTGCATTGTCCTAGAGGTTGGGATGTCAGATTCATCACACCCTTTTGGGGGGAATTACAATCTAATCTGGGACTCTCTTTGTAAATTTAATATATTTTCATGAATCATTATTAATTCACCATGTATATCATAAGTATCCGTTGAAATTTTCAATCACTTATTAACATATGTAAATTTAGAATCGTCAGTATGTATTCAAGGTTCTTCATTAATGGAGATATCTATATGTATTCGAGGTTCTCTATTGATGGTATCCTCTCGAATACTACATAGAGATTCATTTAATAATCGTTATGATGATACTAGTTTTTAAGGCAATTAGTGGGAAACTCTAGAATTTTTTGTCATCTAGGGAGACAAAGGATTGATTTGATCTTGGGAACGTGCCTATAAAAAGGGATACCTACGTATCCTTGTAAAAGGAATCAGAACACTCGTAGTTTGGTGCCACTAAATGGGACACATCATACCTTTTTATGGACATGTGATAAGGACCTAGCCGTACAATTTAATGTCATGTGGTATGGAAATCTAAGAGGAAGGTGCTTAATAGAACACGTGGTGGGACATATACTGAAGTAGCCCAAATAAAATGGAAAGGATATGGGTTTCCATGTTTGATCAGACCATTTTAGGAATATGGCCCAAGGATAACAAGGTTGATTTAAGGTTTTGGGTTTAAACTTCAAGGAGGCTTCCTACGTATCCCATATATATGGGAATCAAAGCCCGTGTAGTTTGATATGTCTCATATGAGAGTATAATCCTCTGAGATAAATGAGTTTGGGCTTACTTCCTAAAAAGGATGCACTGGTGATTTTAGGGTTTAATTTGTGTCTTATTCCTAAGTAGGATTCCTAAGGTAATTATGGTTAGATTCATGAAGAATATGTCCAATGAGCTCGGGCCTTGCCATGGATTTCTATGTATCCCAATCATAGTGGGAATCAAAGTTATTGTAGTTCATTCAATTATGCCAATGTTGTGACCATGAAAAATCTCAAATCCCACATGAGTCTTGCTTGGTGTGAGAAATAAAAGATGTCAAATATTCCACAAAGGAACTTTCAATTTTCTCCTCCTCCACTGGTGGAAGAGGGATCATTGACCGTGGAAGAGGGTGAGATGATGATCTTTCCCTCTATTCTATTTACATTTGACAATTTTCCAATGTATTGAAGAATGGATTATGGTTAGGGGCTAACACTGGGATAGTTGCCCATGCTGATAATGCCCAACAGGAGAGGGAAAGGGTAACTAGATCCCTTGTTCCCATCTCCCCTATGGTCTTTGGCATCGAATAAGAAAAGAGGAGTGGTGATGCTACCTCTTGCAAGAAAATCTTGGGACTTATGCCAAGATGGTTACCTAAAATTGATCCTAGTAGGGGAAGGAGACTTCTCCTTTACTTACATGGAAAAGAAAGAGTGAATTGTACCTTCCCTAACAGTGACCCGAGGTTCCGTGTCTTAGAGACGAAAAGGGTATGACAGAACCCAAACCATAATCTCCCAAAATGGAGAGTTCCCAACACTATTTCTTGGAGAACGTTCCATAAGACAGTGGATATACAAACCCACATGCACTACATGTATTGAAACTCCTAATAAAACAATTGTGGGAAACCTCTGACTATGGAAATACAAACCCAAATAGGAGACACACTAATGTGCCTTTCTCAAAGGTTTGATAAGTATGGAGGTTTTTGCGAAGGGTTAAACTTAGTCATTTTAAGACAAGGGAACCAAGGACGGGGATACCCTTCCATGAAAGGATTTTAAATAGGGTACATGAGTTGGTATATAGGCTTTAAACCTATATTTCCAGCATACGTACCTCGCGTAAGTATGCTGCACAGGTACCTAGTGTTGATGTACCACTTATGTATTCCATACATGTGTGGAACGCTAGTATTCCCCACAGGTGTGGTGCGTATGTATGTCACACAGGTGTGGCACAAAGTTATGCCACACATGTGTGAATGATTACTGAAGAATGTGTTTCACATAGGAGAATCAGACCTATGTAAAAAATGTAAAAAGACTTTCAAAACATGCTTATCCCATTTTATTATCTATTCTATAATGTTTTAGAGAGCTACCTGAGAAAATTTTAGGGATCTAAGTGAAAGAGCTATGCAATGGGAGCTTCAAAGATTCTTTCAACTATTTTATACCCTGAAATGGGGAGCTCGAGGGCTCTAGTTATAGGCATGGATGGGGCCAGGTCAAAGGAATGTTGCCCACGTAGGTCCTTCACATGACTCCTCCATGTCGGTACTCTCCATAGGGGTACAAAAATTATTCTTCCATAGAGCTCTGCCGCGTAGGTCTGTCGCAAAACACTGTCACACATTTTTGTCACGTAGCTTTGCCGCATATGTCTGTCATGAAAATATTCGCATATGTCTTTTAGAGTATTTGACATTCCATGAACTCTTTGAACCTTGTATTGGGGTTTTTAAATATCCAAAGCGATCCTCATGATCTTTTTGTATTCATAAGTAGTGTCAAAAAATGCCCTTCCCCCTCAATATTAGATCTGATTAGAAAGAGGGTGGATTCCTGAGGTAAGCTTGTGGGGAAAATACTGTGAGTACATTTTTGGACAGCATAGGTCTGTCGCAGAGCTACTTCGCAGAGATATGACATGGAGTGTTGTTGCACATGCATTATGTGTAGGTCTTTGGCAGACTATAAATAGGTTTTATCCTTAATAATTTTCTTCACCCATGCCTTTAAATTTTCCCGGATCTCGTTACCTATCTCTTTCTTCAGGATTCAATGCCTTGTGCTCTCATGTAGTTTCCATGAAATTTTCTCAAAGTGGAATTATTTGACTGATGGAGCTATGCGGAAGGACTTCATCAAAGGAGTTATTCTATGCCCCTTGTTGAGGGACCTCATCTAAGTACCTACACGATAGACCTTATTGAAGGGCCTACACGACAGACCTTGTCGAAGGACCTACGCGAAGAGTGTCCTTTGCCAAAAAAAATTTACCTTTTTTCTTTAAGTTGAATATTTTGTTAAAATTCCAACCTAATAGGGGAAGTTTGGTAATTCTTTTACAGGAACAAATGGCTCATTTGATGACCCATACTGTAGAATCTAAAGCTTGTCAAAATGAAATGATGAAGATCATTAGACCAGACTATTATAACGTTGTTGAAAGTACTGTTCCTGGGATATGGAAGGGTTTAATTCCGTACCAACGTGACTTTCCACAAAGTCCATACATACCCCTGTATGGGAATGTGATTTCTCATGATGTTCATGTTGTATATGTTAAGAAGTACTTTCCAATGAATTGGTTTCTTCAATAATCCAACTATAACTGCATGAATATTAGTGCAAGGTGGGCTCCAGTACAAGAAGGAACGATCCCTATTGGTTGCATCATTCATTATAGTGGTTTCATTCCTAATACGAAGGATCACATTATAGAGACAAGACCACATTTCTATGATTCCACTTTTCATGCTTCTCAAATAGATCAAACTAATGGTTAGAAGGAATACTAGGATCTTTGTTTTGGAGGATGTGTTAAAATCGAGTGGATGTGGGAATTCTGGGTGTGTCAGACTTGTGCAGAATTCCAGATAGAGTTATCAGACATTCATATTTATGATGATATCTAGATGGGAAAAATTATGTTTATAAAAATGATTTCATTCCTAAATTACTAAGATGATGGATTCTGGAAATTAATTCCATCTATTTGATGCCTTGTGAAGTTGTTATTAGTCTTTGGGATATTTACCAAATAGCTAGAATTCCCATTATTGGGGAAATGTATGATGAATTCATTCCACCTGTTACAACATGGGGTGATGCTGCCATAACACCACCACTAGCCATTGAATTTTTTAAAATATCAAATAATTCACCCAATGATAAGAAATATATTCATGATAGAGTGTTGACGAAAACCTTCTTAGAACTAACAATAGTGGAAGGTCCAACCTTTGGACGTACTACTTTTTTTCCTTCTGAAGATAATCGGGGAAGTTTAGGCACATATTGTTCTACACTAGAAATATGTGACTATAATAACTGGAGATATACAGTAAAACCCGAGAGATATGAAAAGGTATGCTTAGCTATCTTACTTGCTATGTGTCTAAGTGTTTACTTGCTTCTAGTCCGCGAATCCGGAGGTGGTTTAATATCGGGGAATTTTTCCTTTGTTGATAAATTGGTATAAGGGATGTATATTGGGTTAGAAACCCCTATATTGGCAAGAATATACCATCTACCGCTGAATTTATATAATTGGAAGGCTCCATTTAGAATAGTAGGGCCATTCCATGTTTGGGGGGGGGGGGCTAGATTGCAGCACACTTTTCTTCATACTCAGTGTTGAATTCAGTTAGAGTTACCGATGATCGATTCACCCCATTTTTACAGAATGTTTCTGGTATTCAACCTCTAAATTTGAGACTTGATGTGGTGTTAATGGAATTGAACATATCGGGAGAATTTAGATTCATTTTTTTGGTAACCCACCAATTGGAAAATTTATTAATGATAGTAATGAAAATAATTATGATCTGAGAACTTATATGATGGCATTCTGGGATGGTGTATTATTGGCCAGGATTTATGGTGAAATTATCTGGGAGGCTTAAATCCCCTAGAGGTTTGCTCGTCAGTTCAGATGTCTTCAACAATGAAACACTTTTCCACCAAAATATGTTTGACATGAGAATCACACAATGGTAGTGAGACAGTTATGGATTCTAACGACTTTAGAGGCATCTAAATTGTCAATTACATTGCCTCCATCAGATGCATCAATCGGATTGGAAGCTGGATATGCGAAAGCTTCAGCTTCTTCATATCCTCAAGGGGATTTGAAAAAAGGAATATATCGATTAGCGACTAGAATGACTGTTTCACGTGGAAATCAAGGTAAGAATTCCAAAACCAGATATGATACAAAAGTTTTACAGGTTTCAGAGCCCTAAAAATGTCTTCTAAGGAGGTATACCAGGAAGAATAGGGCTAGAGAAGCAATAATTCCAATGACAAGGTGATCTAGTTGCCGCAATCAAACAGGGGTCCCAATTTCATCCGTTGAACTCTCTGAGGAAGATAGGAGGACTAAAGAGGATCACTAGTTATAAGGTGTTGAATCTCCTCTATAAGCAACCATACCAATATTGAATTATGTTCAAACATAATTCATTCATCATTGGGAGAGTGTGACCCGTGATTTTGGGATGAATCGGAATTCCTCCAGCATGGAATTCAAATACCAGATGTTGGTGACATTAAGGCACCTTCTGATTTTAATCCAGATAATAACCTGGCATATGTACATAAGTATATTACGGAGCTGGAGGCCTTTATATATGAAACTGATGAAAAAATCACAGCCTCTAAACGAGTATCTTATATGATGGACTTAGGAGTAAATAAAGGGGTAATTATTTACTCTAAGGAGGAGTGGGATAGTTATGTTAATATTGATAAGGTATTTTCGTTTTTATTTTGTCTCAACTATGCTTTACCATTCATCATCAATAATCTTGATGAAAATGTATTTGTGCAGATTGAATGTAGGGAAGGAAAATCCGCTCCAGTTCTTGAATCAATAGAATATGGTCCTACAATCTCTGTCATTGAAGAAATGAATGATCCTCCCAGGTCTTGAGAACATTCTCCAAGAGTGATAATTATGACTGGGCTATTGGTGATGAATAATCCTCAACCATTACCTCATGTTTTTTCTTCCAAGATGAATGTTTTTATTTCTCCCCAAACTTTTGAAAAGAAATTCTAGAGAGAAATGATATTGATCCGAAGTGTTGGCCGAAGGGGTTAGTGTTTATACTTTCGATAGGGAATTTAATTTTCTAAAAACACTCTGGTAATCGCGTTACCTCTTGCATGATTTGTGTCTCTTTATTCTCTCAAGGGACTAAGAGTTGGTTCTTCAAGACAAGAGAATAAAACCCCAGGAAAATACCATGTTCATGTTGATGAATCTACTGTCATAGAATATAAATCATCAAAATATTCATGTATACCTTCTCCTGGCTATACTAAGAGAGATAAAAACCATAGTAATATTAAATACATTCCTCAGTTTCTATCTTTGGCGGATCCTGAAAAAATAAATACTGATATTCCTATTTCTCCAGAAGAAAGGAATGAGGATCCATGGAAATTTGATATAAATAATGATGTTGACCCAAACCTGGAAAGACCTGATGATGCAATAAAAATTGAAGAGCCAATGAAATAGAATGTCAGAGGAGCCAATTTGGGCATCAACCAATGTTTTTTGGATACCTTAAATGGTGAGGACTCTATAACTTTCCAAGCCACATACACTGAATTGATGGAATCCTTTAATCAAAATATTGATATTCCAAGTTCCAACAAGGTGTTTGGGGATTTTCATGGGGAATTACAAGGTATTATGTCCTTATTCTGGATTTTTCCATACCCAATTGTTCTTCTTTGCATGATTATTTACATAAATGTTTACCTTATACAGCTTTATCTGTAGAAAATGTTGTAGAGGACCTTCAGGAACACGGTATTCCACTCTATCCATCTATTAGAGCTGGAGAAATAACTGTAGAGGATCATCCATAATGAGAGCTCCAGATCCTTCAAAAATGATAACTGAGTAAACATAGGGGAATGCCCTATCTCAATAAACATCTTCTCAAATCACCGAAGCTGAGAATACAGGGGATGAATCCAATCAAGTAGCTGACTTATTATTATGTAAATATAATCACTTTTCTGAATCATATCTATTTCTTCAGTTTGAAACTAAAAATTACGTTGATTTATGATTTATGGTTACCAGATTCTAGATCTGAAGGTGAACCTTCTACTATTCCGAGAGAAGTAGAATGAGGCAGATCTTTAAGTGATCTATTTCTAGAGTACATTATACCTCTTGGTAGTGACTCAGATTCAGAATTAGAGATAAAATATGCTATTGTCATGGAACATAAGAAGATAAGGTAGAATATTTGAAGCATAATTGCTGAGAATCCTTTAGATGAACTACTTTACCATTTTTTCAAACCCCTAGAATTATTCTACATTTTGTGATTTTGTGGATTTAATTATCGACGAGTCCATAATGCTATGAAAGAGATAATTCTCTGACAGGAGTAGGAGAATAAGTTGTGACAAGATTTTTAAGTGGATAACTGTATTATCAATATTGAGGCCTTTAAAGATGAAGTAACTGAGTCAAGGGCATATCCTAACACAAAATCAATCTAAATTATCCCACAAACCAAAGAATCCCTGAAGGAGTCATTATATCTTCAACAAAAACTGGATTCTGTTCATAAAAAAACATGTGTAATTGAATCATACATTGGGAGAAACCAAATTAGTGGGGCTAACGTCCATTTCAACTCCTAAGGAAGAACTACTTCAGGATGAGGAGGATGGAGTTTCTCAGTTATCTCAATATCAACAGGTAGCTGATAAGGATTATGAAGTTGTTCAACAAATGAAGAGTCATGTTGAGAGTTTATTTTGACGCATGATAGAGTGGCTCCATTCTATGGATGTGCCTCTAATTCCATATAAATGAATGGGATTTCTTGTCTCCAATCTTATGCGTATTCATTCATATTTTCCATGATTTAAATATTAAATGTAATGATGATGATTATATTTTTTTTAAATCATTAAAAATTAATGTTATACAACTATGATTACAAATGAGAAGAATGGAGTGCTCAAAATTTTGTTTTTATTAAGACAATGGATCTAATGAGCATAATTTGATTTTTTCTCGGGTTACATGGAAAAACCCACAAATTTTGTATTTTTTAAATTTTTTATTGATCAATATTACCTAAATCATGCAAAAATGTACTTTTAGTGAGATGGGACTCGACTTTTGTTTATTGTTCCCCTTAGAGGTTATCAATCTGATGAGTAACAAGTCTTTTATTTTTGGCAGTTTAGAGTCATTCATGTTTGACTATAAAGTTCTAATATTTATGGTCAAATAGTTTTGACCATAAATTTTGAAATTAGTTCCTAAAAAAGACTCTTTGGATAAGAATTTCATTAATATTCTTTAAATATTTTCAAGGGGAATCTTGAGCCATGATTTTTATGGTAACAAAATTTAAAACTTTTATAAAAAAATGGGGGAGTCTCTTCCAAGAATGATGTTACCATTATTTGAAAAACCCATTATGGGGGTTGTGTTATGCAGGGCCAACTGGGCCATATGTTGCATTTCCAAGTAGGGGCATCTTTTGGATGATAGGCCTGTTATGTAGGAAAATTATGCAAGGCCACCTAAGGGAACATACTACATAGTAAAGAAAAAAAGATCATTGAAGAATAACATTTTACTGTTGAAAGATAGGGAAAATAAGATTTGGGTGACTCAAGACCACAATGGGTTATTTTTCCAAGGAACAGAATTTTAATAATAAAGTGATATTTTTTACCGATATACGTCAGGAATAATAAAACCATATATATAGAAATTTGGTGTGTGAACAATGGTTAGAATTTATCAGAAAGGGGAATTTTTGATATCATATTTTGCTGTTCTCAGTCGTGCAATGAGGAAATTTGTATAGTGCAGTTTTATGTCATGCAGTGAGGAAATTTCTACTGTGCAGTTTCAAGTCATGTAGAAAGGACATTGGTACTGTGTAGTTTTAAGCCATGCAGTGAGGACATTGTGTGAATTCAATTTATGGTCTTTAGTTTTGACCAAAGGTATGATACTCTCCCAATTTCTTGATAATTTGTTTAGAAATATACTACAATATACAGGTATGAAATGAAATTTTTTTAATTTTAATCTAATATTTTTTAAATCCAAAGGATGATATGGGAAAAGGGCAAAAATAATTTGAGGAAGTCTTTTCCAAGAATGAAATTACCATTATTTGACAAACCCATTATGAGGGCTATATTATATAGGGAAAACTAAGGCATATGTTGCATGTCCAAATAGTGGCATCTTTTGGTTGACAGGCCCATTATGCAGATAACTTATGCAAGGCCCCCTATGGGAACTTGATGCATAGTTAAGAAAAATAGCTCTTAAGAATTTTGAAATTGTATTGTTAAAAGCCGAAGAAAGCTTATAGAGATTCAAATTTTCCAAAACATGGAGTTTGGTTTATGGGAAAAGGTACCTTAATATGTAAAGGGTATTTCAAACAAATATTTCCAAAGAATCAGAGGAATATGACTCCTATGAAGTTCTGATCCAAATGTAGGAGTTATTGAGTCTTTTAGTTTTAGGTCTTACAACGAGGACTAAAATAGGAAATGATATATGATATTTGGCCAATTGATTCCAAGGATATTTCATAATACATTGAACACATGGAGAAGAAAATGTTTAAACCATGGTCTTAAAGAGTTTCCAATTGAAGGAAAGATAATGGGATTTATATACCTGGATGATCGTTTTAAAATACATATTATTGCATATTGTCATCAAAGTTTGAAGGGAACAAAGACACTATAACCAAGAATGAAATTATTATTATTTGAAAAACCTGTTATGGGGGATTTTTTATGCAGGACCAACTGGGGAATATGCCGCATAGCCAAATAATGGCATCTTTTGACTGACATTCCCATTATGTTGGCAACTTATGCATGAACACCTAAGGGAACATGTTGTATTGTCTGGAAAAAGGGTTCTTAGGTATTAGAAACTCTTTGACCAAAAACCATAAGAATGACTATGAAGATCTGAAAACATTCAAGATTAAGAGTGGGAAATATGGAAGGGGTAATTCCCAATGCATATGAGAAATATTTGAACCAATATGAGGCATGAGTTTTACATCCTTTACATAGATATGACTCATATTTAAAATGGAGACTTTCTTTGTTCCCTATGAATTAATATATGAAGTGCGGTTTTAAGTCATGCAGTGAGGACATTTTCACCCCCATAAGGAATTGAAACACCTCATTTTTATAAATAATCCTTTTCCACAATTCCTAATCCCACTTGATCTATGCTCGGTGTGATAAACAAGGAGTATTAAGGGTTTCTTCAATAATACAAAGGTGACATAGGTGAAGAATGGGGGTGTTATATTTACATGTAGTTTGACGTCATGTGGCAAGGATGAAGATGAACTGATGTGAAAAGAAAGACTTTTTGTAGCTGTACTATGGGATAAAACCCAAGTTTCACTACGTGTCTTACTAAGGGAAAGAATAAATCCATATGTAGTTCTTTAAACATTACCAATATAGTTTTGATTCTTATACACAGAATAAAGGGGGGGGGGGGTTATCGAGGATGGTCCCAAGAATAGAGATCTAGGCATCTATACGTATCTCATTAAAAATGAGAATCAAGACATACTTAGTTCTTGAAACAATCATTCCTCACACCAATCGAGTTTGACACAAATAATGGGGGATTTTGACATGTTCTGAGAGAATGGTAAAACTTAAGACATAAAATTTTATAAGGACCAAATCATATATCTTATGGAAACACAATGTATATATATGATTCATATACAAGAGGAGAAAAGAAAATAAAAAGATTTTTTGATTTTGGCTAGGCCCAAAATTGGAGATTTAGGTGTCTCTACGTATCTCATTGAAAATGAGAATCATGCCATATATAGTTCTTGAAATAAGGTTTCTATGAAAATCTGACTCAGCCATAGGAAAGAAAGGGACTCATGTGCTACTAAGGAGTAGCGATGATGTCAATGATGTTTTCTTATGGAAGCCTCTAACGTTAAATAATAAAAATGTTTGTCTTACTATTTAATGTCACACAATGAGGAAAAATGATTTCATGTAGTTTAACATCATGTGACAAGGATGGAGATGCTTCACATTTTATTTTCGTGCAACATGGATGCTTATGGTTATTATGTAGTTTATTTTTTTCAACCAGGATGTAAGGGCTTTAGTTTTTTGTCTTATAGTGAGGGCATTGGAGGTTGTGCGATTATTAGTCTTGCAGTGAGGACATGGGTACTGTGCAGTTATAAGTATTATAGTGGGGATTATTTTTACAAATACACAAAGTTTTTCTTAAAGAGTCTCACATTGGTTGGAGTTTTAATAAGCTCTTCATCCATTGAGATTTAGTAATAAGATGCATTTGAATAGACCATATGTATAAAATAATGTCCTTCCCACTTTATCTCAAGCATTGGAGTTTTCTTCCCCAGTATCATTGGATTCCTAAGGACCAATACAAATTCTCCTAGAAGAAATTAATAGAGGCAAACTTTCTTTTTAAAAGCTCACACTATTCTTTTCTGATAGAATTCTAAATGATTAAAAGTATGAAATTTTTTATCGTCTAATCGTTCCAACTCATTGAACCATTTCTATGACCTCTCATCTATAGAAATCTGATCAATAATTGAAACTCATAGTGAAGGAAATTTCATTTCAATTAGAAAAACTGTTTCAGTTCTATATACCGATGAATAAGGAGTTGATTGGGTGAATGTACGAGTAGTTTTCTAATAAGACCATAATGCATTCGAAAGTTTATCAGGCCACGATTTCTTATCTTTATCCCATTATTTTAGAGTATATTAGATAGGGTCTTGTTGAAGGGCTCAATTTGTCCATTATCTGCCGCATGATAGCGAGATAAATGGTTGAATTTGATATTATGATCTTGCTATAACTTTTTACCTCAATCAAACAAAAATTGGTGCAATTATCTGTAAACATAGTATGAGGGTCACTAAATCTGATGATGTTGTTAGTTTTGACAAAAATAACAATGCTTTTGGCTCTGAATTATTTGAGAGGTATTTCCCCAACCCATTTACAAAAGAATTCATTAGTAGTAAGGATATACTCGAATTGCTAAGTTGTAGCTGGAGGATAAGTCCCTACTATATCCATTCCCCATGTAAAAAATGGTCAGGAGTATTTACCTGTATGTAGAAACATCGGGGTTTGATGAATGAAGTTGGCATGAACTTGGTAGGGATGAAATTTCTTTGTGAAACCTGTTCAATCCTATGTCATTGAAGGTCAAAAATATCCAAGACTTCAGATTTGATCATAGAGTCTGTGCCCTGATTGGTGGACACTACAAGCTCCTGAATGTACTTCCTCCATGATAGCTACAATCTCTTCACCATCAATACATCTGAAGAGGATTCCATTAAAGCCTCGCATAAAGAGGATCTTTTAGTTTTATGGGATATCATAAAGAGTAAAATTGGATGTTCATTGACGAATCTATTCTTTTTCATCCCTATTCATTGTAAGTACTCCATTTTGATGATATTCCATGATGGATGTTCGACATACTATTGTAAGACCATATGGATCGAAAGTAGGGATAATTTAATTATCTTTCTCCATTCTGGTTTAAACAAATGGTAATACCACACGACGAAGGGCTATGCTAATGATTGTCTC
This sequence comes from Viscum album, assembly GCA_963277665.1. Taxonomy (NCBI): domain Eukaryota; kingdom Viridiplantae; phylum Streptophyta; class Magnoliopsida; order Santalales; family Viscaceae; genus Viscum; species Viscum album. The sequence continues at coordinate 1,163,043,082 of OY728143.1, read as the reverse complement.
ATCCCGATTTGGAATTGCCAAGCCTGTAGCAACATTAGCCAGTTAATTTTCTTGGTCATTTTGTGATCTTGAGACATACAACAATGTCATATATAAGGGAACTTCAGCCATTAACTGTCTAACATAATCACAGAAAGGGATTAACTCTTCTCTTCTGATAGAATACTATCTATTTATTTGCTTCATTATGAATTCTGAATCACATTTTACCTTCAATTAATTCATTTTCACCTGAATGGACAATTCCAAACCTGCAATGAGAGCTTGATACTCCAACTCATTGTAGGTTCCACCTTTAGATAATAGGAAGGAATACAGAAAAACTACCTTTTCATGGGAAATACGGACAATTCCTAACCAAATTTTATTGAGTTTAGGATTTTCCATTAACTTCCTTTTTGGACTTTTGGAAACACCATCAAATTACATTTTCCATGTTTCAGAATTATCCTGAATAGAGAAGAACTCTTAACCATGAATCATAGTATTTAATTATTTATCTTATGCATATGGATTCTCAGTAAAGAAGTAGGCCAGAGCTTGGCCTTTTTTATTTTCTTTTGACGTAAAAAATGGATATCAAACTATTTCAAAATGACTACCCACCGTGCCATAAGCCCTGTAAGAATACGGCGACTAAGGACAAATTTGAGTGGGATATTACGAGATACCAATTGTACCTCATGATGTTGCAGGTAGTGCCTGAGTTTCTGAAATGCAATGATTAATTCTAGAAAACAATTTTCAATACATGAATATTTAGTTTTTTGCATTAATCATAGTTGGACTAAGATATTAAAGGTTGTTTTCATTCCCAGCATCATTGTTTTGAGCATCGCGGGCTCCCAGGGATCACTCAAAATCTATCACATAAAGAATAAGTGGTCTTCCTTCAACAGGTGGAATTAATACTAGTGGAATCAAGATATATTTCTTGAGGGTATCAAATTTTCCTTGATAATATTCAATCCATTGGTAAGTGACTCCTCTGTTCATTAGTCTGGTAAAGGGTAAACACTTTCATGCTAAACAGGCGATAATGCACTGAATATAGGCCAATTTATCATGGAGTCCTCTTAATTCATTCAAATTTAGAGTATGTGACATACCATGGATAGATTTTTTTCTCAGGGTCTACTTTGATACCATGATGGTGTACAACGAATCCAAGGAACATTCATGAGGTTCCCATGAAATCACATTTCAAGGGGTTCATCTTCAAACTGTGTTGCCGATGTTTATGTAATATGGTCACCAAATCAGCCAAGGGATTAGAATGTTGTCTGTATGTGACCACCAATTCATCCACATAACATATAACAAATATCCCTAAGAAGGGTTTGAAGATATGTTTCATGAAACGTTGGTATATTTTTCCTTCATTATTCAAACCAAAGGGAATTACCCGAGAGAAAAACACACATTGAGGGGATCTGAAGATTTATAATCTTCCTCTTCTGGGGCCATGCTGACTTTATTAAACCCTGAGTAGCCATCCCTAGAAGGAAAGGAAATCATAGGCAGCTGTTTCATTGATTAAAAGATCTGTAATATAAACTAGAAAATAATATTTAGGACGATACCAGTTAATATCTATGAAATCAATGAAAACAGTAATTTTCCCATTATTCTTTTTCACTGGGACAATTTTGGACAACCATTTAGGATATTGAACATCCTTTACAAAGTTATCCTTTATAAGCATATCAACTTCAACTTCAATTTTAGAGGCATGAGTTGTGTGTGTTCTTATTACTGATTGCATGAATCCACGATGTTCTTCAGACAAGCCCAAATGATGGGTGGCTACATCTGGATTAAGTCATGGAATTTTTGTATAATTATAAGAAAATATATCTCAATGATTCTTTAGAAATGATGTGTACACCTCTTTCTCTTCAGAGGTCATGGACGCACTTATTAGAGTGGGGCGTGGATCTTCTTCGTTACCCAAATTTATTTCTTTGAGCTCATCCACAGTGGAAGAGACACCTTCTTAAAATGCTGGAGAAGAATCCCCAAGATCATCCTATTCTTATTCATTACGTGTTATCTCTTCTGTTTCCACATTCATAGTAGATGATGAGGCACAACTCCCAGAGTTAGAGGGTATGTCAGTATCTCAACATTCTAAACAAGAGGCCACCATATCTGACACTACCGATGATGAAGGGTCTTCATCTGGTAATAAAGGGGAAATTATGGATTGATAATCAATATATTTTCCTTCTTCTATCATCACTATAATTTCTTCTAATCTGATTGACAAAGTAGAGGATTATTGATGTTCAAGATATGAAATGAATACATCTCCATTTTGGCTTCCATCATTACTTGGTGGATCAAAAGATTCTCCCATGCCATCAAGCTAAATTGCCACAATTTACATTAAGAATGTTATTGAATGAGTTCTTGGATTTTGGTTTACCTTTTCAATTTGATTATTAGGTACCACATAATCTATACTCAAATGTATGAATGGGTTTGTTGGAATATTTTCAAATCCATCCAGAGCATTAACTCTGGTTATTTATTTTTTCATAGACTTCATTCCTTTTATATTATAAAACTATTCCTCAATGTATTGAGATTCACATGTTTTGAACAGATCCTTGTAACCATAAAATGTCCCAATTTTACCATTGAAACATTACTTAAGACATTGGTGTTTTGATGATGGTATAGCTTCTTGTTGATGAGGCCAAGGCCTCCCAAGATGAATATTGAAGGTTGTGTCTTGACAAACAACCATGAAATCTGAATTAGACACAAGATCTCCAAACCGTGTTATGAGTGTAATCTCTCCTAGTGGTTCTCGCTCATTTTTATCACAAGCTTGAAAAATTAACGTAGAAGGGGATAAGTTATATTTCGTCAAGCCCAATCAATGAATTGTACAAACATGAATGAGGTTGACTCCATATCCATTATCAATGAAGGCCTGCTAGATGCCTACATCATTGAATTTTATATAAAAATACAAGGGAATAATATGTACATGTACAACATCATCTTCATCTTCATCTATAAAAAATATGACTGCATGAAAGTCTGTAGGATCATTTTCTATATGGTAAATCTCAACAGCAAGAACATCAGTTTCAAACTCGTGAGGACTTGGAAAAGACTCAATAAGTGCTTCTTGAAGGTCTTTTGATATCCTTAAGGCATAAAAAATTGATAACTTGGCCTCTACATGGGCCAATTGTTTCATGACATCATACTTTTGATCTATAGGTTTGTGTTTCCCAGCATGAAAATGCAGTTTTTCAAGTATCTTAGAAGTTGATGCTTCGGACGTAGATGTACCTTGTATCAGAGAATAAGCTAGAAATACTTCTAGATTTGGTAAATTATACTCACTAGGTCTATTCATTTGCTGAGAGGAAGAAGATGTGACTTCTAATCGGTCCTCCCAAATAATTGTGTTAGAACCAAACCTGTCTTTCATGGAAGAAACTCCATGTTCTTGTTTAGCCCACTGAAGGGCTCTTCCACTAGTTTTTATCGCTTACACGGTTAAAGATGGGGTAGAGATAAAATGGTGATTTCTATAATTCTCATGTCTTTCCATGTATCCTTGACCCTGGACTCTTCCTATGGTTCCCTAATTAGGTACAAGGAATTCTGACTCATTATAATCAGAATCACCATTTTCATAAATATTTATTAAGTGGATAACGTTGATGGAACCAAATATCAACTCTTCATCTGATGATGACTTTTCATGACAGGTTAATTCTTGTTGCACTATTTGGAAGGGCAGTGCCCATGCTTTTCAAACGGATGACATTAAATATTCCAGGTTCAAGGCCAAGTTTGGCCTTAATGTGAGGTCATCTTCTTCTAATTTCACTTTTCCCTTATGATCACTTCACTTATTTTAGGAACGACCTTTTGATGAATGTGGTTTTAATATGGAGGAAGTGGAAGAAGACATAATAGGTTATTTCAACTATGTTCGTAAAATAGAATGAGTCTGGTTAATCGTTTTCCCGATCATCCAATCATCATATTTCTGCAAATTTTTACTTTTTACTTCCTGCCATTTTCCTTCTTCCTCTGGATTGGTAGCAGTAACACATGCTACTTGAGCTGAAGAACTTTTTAGTTACATTTTTCCATAGAATACAATCTTTTGTAGGAGTTCATTGATAACAAAACACTCCTGGATGGTATGCCTTAACACCTAGTGAAAGGGAAAATAATTTGAAATATATTCATATCCTTATTTATTTGGTTTCTTCGGCCTTGGAAACTGAACCAAATTTTTTTCTAGAGCTAAGATAAAGTAAACTGAAACTAGTTCATTCCAGAAAGAATAAATATTATTCTTTAATTTCTCAAACTGTTTCTGCCTTTGGTCTATTTGATCATATTGATGGTGAGGCCACTGTTGGTGATGCTTATGAGGAGGATCCCATCGATATGATGACGGTCTTGAAGTATATGTAGGTATAGGTTCATGTTTGAGTGTAACTATAGAAGATTCCTCGTTTCTTATCCTCATACCCGGAGCTGATGTAATTACATGATTTTTAGCCTTAGTTTCTATAATAGAGTCTTCTATCTACCATGTTATTGAAGTAAGGTCTCGAAAACCTCCTGTGTATTTCAGATGGATGAATGGTGTGCATAACTAATCATGTATATTTTCCACAAAAATTGGCAACAATTCTTCTTGAGGGAGCGCCATAATTAATTATTATGTCAATCCTTTCCATCGTGCAATGAAATATGAAACCCCTTCATTTTCTCATCATTTATAATTGGTAAGATCAAAAACTGTTGTCTTTGGTAGCATTGAACTATGTTGAAGAAGAAATTTTTAACGGAGATCTTCCCATTCTGTAATTGATTATGATTTTATACATGTATACCAGACAAAATCTAGTCCTAGTAATGACTATAGAAAAAAACTATTTATTACTCCTTGTAGTTGAAGAGTTCCAATCATTGGATCATAATGAGAGAAAAATGAGTTAGTTGTTATTCTGGATCTCCCAAACCAATGAATATTGGGAATGTTGTATTGAAAAAAATTTGTAGGGGAGGAATTGCATCATCCCATTCAGGGTAAGCTCTCTTTTCCATCATAAATGGTGCACTTTGTTCCCCCATAGCTTCCAATCAAGCTGTTAATGACTCAGTTGTGTTCATAAGAATTTGGGGAACATCCAGATGAGCAGTAAACCTATTCAGGTAGAGAAACTAGATCTTGATATTGTGCAATGACCGACAAAACCACTGATGGTGGTGCTGATATTTTCCTTGGATAACCAACAAGACAATTCCTATTAAGATATATTTCATCCTGTCTTGATTTTGTACCTAGTGGGGAGAATTCATTATCAGTATCTGTAGTCACTACAAATTCTCTTTGCTTCGGAGCTCTTATAGGATGTGAAAGTTGAGGATTTTCTTGGGGAGTATGTTTAGCAGAAATACTGCTTCGAAGTAACTCTATATTGAGTCTTTTTAACTCTTTCATTTCATCTTTGTTCCATGAAAATTTTTTTTTTCAAGTGAAACATATTGACCTTCTACATTGGAAAAGAGAGATTCAATATGACTTTTTTCCTTTCCCCTTGATATATGCCTTTCGGAGGGGTTAGAGTTGGTTATTTTAAGGCATATCTAGATTCTAGGTAATCCTCTGATTTCAGGTACACACACCTTCTTAATTTGCCTCAATTTGTACCATATTATAGACAAAGACCTCATCTTCTGATACCACTAAGTCGTACTCATTTTCTAGAGGATCTTCTGCTGTGGTGTTAATGAAATTCACTGATGCATAATGCATCTGTGGAATTCTATCAGTATTTTTGTTGGATCATCTCCATCTATATTTTCCATTAGACTATGTTCTCTTATATGATGAATTCTACGGAACTATTTGGAAGACAGTAACCCAAAGAGAATCCTTGGATAGTTCATTTGTATTCTTTCTTTATTTCTTCTTACCTAATTGGGAGAAAACTAACTTCTATTGAATAGGGGATTACAGATGTGAAAAATCCCCCATCCCTGCACACTAGGGATGTTCCTATTATTCTTTATCAAATCATTGATCACTGTTTAATTAATTTTAATGTTGAATTAAATGTGCCCCTATCCATTCAATATGGGATGATTCTTGGACTACTATGGATGAAATTCGTGCAACTAATCTTCTGATTTTGAGAATCTTGGTTTGGACATTATTTGAGTGAATTATCAATAACCACTCAAATCACCTATTTTAGAATATCTCTTTTTTATTTCTGACATTTTCATTCTCTGATTCCATCCATTCTCTATATAGGACGCCTGCTCAAGATTCTCATATGCTTGATGTAAATGTAACTCAACAACTTATTTTCTTTGAACCTGACTCTTGAGAGAGCCAGTTGAGGTATGTTCTTGACCGTACATTTGATTACATACAAATTCTATTTTTTTGGCTGACCGCGGGAAATAACATTCCATGAGACCACTTTTGGAAGAATTTTCTGATTTTGGAGTGCAGTGAAATGAAATTCTCCATGTGCACCCCATCCTCTGATACGAACACTATATGGGGAATCAGAAATTAACTTTTGTAGCCTCTTTACAGCATTGAGGCATGTATACAGAAGGATTGTATGATGTTTTTTAACCATTGGATGTTAGGAAACTGAGTGAGACGCCAAGTCAATTTGGAATTGCAACCCTTCTGTTACATTTTACATGACTTTGATATTAATCATATGATAATACTTTGGTTTTCAAATGATGAAGAGTCTTCCATAAATTGAGGCATATATCATGAATACAATCTTCTGTCATCAATTCTGGAATGTTATACTGAGAATTTTCCAAAGGCCAGAACATGACTGTTATTTCCCTTTTAGCCAATTGTTTCCTCATGTTTAACACACCATCATCATCATTCACTAGAGGTTTCTCTGCTTGGTCTGATCAAAGATGATGGTCTGTATTAGAATAAATATGACCCAAAGGAGGTTTAGAGAATGACTGTTCCCCTGAGATGTATCATGGTTTGGAAAGTGATTCACTTGTCAATGACAAGGAATCAGACATGACTGGCACTGTGTTTTCAAGTGCCTCGATATAGGAGGTCTTTCTCATCAAAACATTATCAATTATAGAATTGTCTTGACAATATGAAATACTACTATGAAGAGTATTTTCTAAGTGAATTACATCATGGGGAGGATCACCATGGTGGATTAAAACAGGGGATAAATCTTCTTTCTTTGTGGTCTTCTGTCCACATAGAGGGTTGTTGTGGCTCTCATTCAGAGATAGGTATTTTGTATTGACCAAATTTTCATGAAGAAAGCCTTCATTATGAATTTTCTGATGAGGAATTTCAAAATTACTACTACCACTACTATAATTTGGTGATGAGAGGATTGGATCTTATGTTGAAATAGATAAATGTCTGAGGTCTTCAAGAACTACAACATTGAGAGGATCCAAACCACATATTGACTCATGATTTTCCAACAGTGCATGGAGATACTTCTTCTAGGATGTTCTCTTATACTTAGTTGGGGCTAATTTCTAGGAAAAGTGGATATAATGGAAAAGGGTATATTCTTTCCTTGGATTGGTTACCAGTATGGACTGATTACCTTTAATTGGAAAGGGTGTATGTTCCCGATATTGTTGTCTATAGGATATGGGGGAACATGCCTCATGACCCTCTTGGATAGGAATAGATGTGTGTATGTGTTCCAGGATGGCATGCTGATGTGTCATCCAATGTGTGTGGTCAGATTTATGAGTCTGTTTCCCTAGGGCTGATGAAGTGGTTGTTATAATATCCTAGAATGCTTCTAGAATATGGGCAGATATTTTCATATTCCCTTCCACCATTGATAAGATACGTTTGGTGACTTCAGCAATTATAACAGGAATATACGTCTATTACGAATCTAGAGTAGGTGTATGTTCCTGCTCCTATCCTCTTTTTCCTATCAATGGGTATTGATAGTACTCATTCATGCGGGAAGAGAGTTGGGTCTGCCCTAAATTTGTTGTCAGATCTTTCTGACTGACTTCTCCGTGTGCTACCAAATGAGACCGTTGGAAGAATCGATGAACATTGGAAGGTGTATGTTCATGTTGGATGTTTCCCATCAAGTATGGTTGATGGATTTCCTTAAATACTGGCAGACGAGACTGCTAACAGAATTGGTGATTGTAAACAAGTGTATGTTCATGTTTACCAGTTTTCACCACAATAGATCGGTGGGATTATTTAAATGTAGTCCGATGAGCCAACTAACTAGTTGATATCATGTAAGCAGGTGTATGTGCCTACTCACGGTACTAAAATGAATTTATCCAGTGGGGTTTGTGGTTTGCTACTATATGAGTCTACTGTATAGGAAAATTAGGATGTATGGTTGTATGTCCCATTCGTTGTTTTCCATCATGTTAGGTTGAAGGAATTCTCCGGAGGAGGAAGAGGTGAGAACCTTCTCCTTGTTGATCGAACGTTTTCCCTGGCTATTCATCTTGTGTGCCCGGGTATGAGAGACCTAGGCCGAACATCCAAAGGCAATAACCCCATCATATTGGGGGTTCACTACTGCACGATTCTGCTGGTGGCGAATACTGGTGGGAGTCATCGGGAAGGACTCCTGCATTCTTGAATTGAGGCCTTGAGTGGAATCTTGATCCACCTCTCTATAGTATGTGAGGGATTTATTTTTTCATTATGGGGATAAATAACCGAAACATTTAAAAATGTTCATTATCACTATCTGCTACTTGATCATTGGTCATCATTGACCTAATGATCAATGATTGTTAATAACTAGGAGGGCCTTACGAGTATCCTCCAAAGCCGGGATTGTACCGTGCCGATGATATTCCTTTACCAGCACATTAGAGACCAAGTGTTTAAGATTATTGGTTTGTGATGACCTCCTTCCTGTGGATGGGGATCCATCTTGAGCAGTGGTTGGGATGTTCATAGATGGTTTCTTGAAGAAATACATTTTGGAGTGAAGGTAATTCTGAGAAATCTTGAAAAATAAAAAAAACTCCATTAAAAAAACATATTTTTAGATGGATACATGTGTGATTGATTACATTGTATGGACATAATTTATCAATTGATAGGGGCCTAATAGGTTGGTAACATTATTAACTTGGTTAAAGATTCACGTCGGGTTCACCATTTTGGTTTTGTAGGTCCTTGAAATGTGTATTCTAGTATTAAGAATCACTGCTTCCAGGCAGTTTCCATTGGATTTATTTATAGAACCAGAAACTTCCAACAGTTTTTTATCCAATGGGGACCTGCTTTCCAAAGGTCGGTATTCATTATGTTTGAACTTCACAATGCTTAAAAACTTGTCTTGGTTGAGAGGATGGAAGGTAGAACTCATCACACCCTTTTAAGGGGACTTATTATCTACTCTGGGACTCTATTTTTAATTTTATGATATTTTCATAAATCCTAATTAATTCACTAAGTATACCATAAGTAACCCTTGGAATTTTCAATAACTTATTAACATGTGTAAATTTATAATCATCAGTATGTATTTGAGGATCTTCATTAATGGATATTTCTGTATGTATTAGAGGTTCTCCATCAATGGTATCCTCTCATATATTACTTAGAGAATATTTTAATCATTGTTACTATGATACCAATTTTTAATCCACTTAGTGGGGAACTCTGGAATTTATTTTCATCCATGGAGATGATGTTTTGATTTTATCTTGGGATTATACCCGTAAAATGGGCTAACTACATATCCTTGTAAAAGGATTCAGAACCCTCGTAGTTCGGTTCCACAAAATGGGACACATCATAACTTTTAAGGTTATGTGATAAGGACATAGCCGTACAGTTTAGTGTCATGTGGCGTGGACATCTAATAAGAAGTTTTTTAGTCAAAACATGGTGTGGGAGTTATACTGATGTAGTCCAAGGAACATGAAAAGGATATGATTTTCCAAGTAGGATCAGACCCTGTTGGGAATATGGACAAAAGAGAACATGGTTGATTTAAGGTATTAGGTTTGAAACTCATGTAGACTTCCTATATATACCATGTATAAGGGAATAAAATCCCACATAGTTTGATAGGTCTCATAAGAGAGTATTGTCCTTTGAGGGAAATGAGTTTGGGATTAATTCATAAAAATGATGCCTTGGTGATTTGAGGGTTTAATTTTGGGCTTATTCCTAAGGAGGATGCCCAAATTAAGGGAATTAGTGTTAGATTCTTGAACAGGATATCCAGTTAGCTCCAGCCTTTAGAGGGATTCCTACATATCCCAACTATGGTGGGAATTAGATTTCTCATAGTTTATTTTATTATGCCAATGTTGTGACCATGAAAAATCTCTATTCCCATATGAGTCATTCTTGTTGTGAGAAACAAGAGGATGTCAATGATTCTAGAAAGGCACTTTCTAATTTTTCCACCTCCTCTGGTGGAAGAGGGTGCCTCGACCGTGGAAGAGGGAGAGGCAAAGATCATTCACTCTATTCTATTTACATTGGACAATGGTACAATGTAAGGAGGAAGGAATAAAGGTTAGGGGCTTATACCAGGATGGCTACCCATGGTGATAAAGCCCAACAAGAGTTTGAAAGGGTAACAAGAGGCCCAGTTCCCATTTCACCTATAGAGTTTGGCACCGAAGAAGAATAGAGGAGTGGTGATGCTACATACTGCAAGAAAATCTATGGTCTTACACCAGGATGGTTTCCCAAAAATTGATCTTGGCAGGGGAAGGAGACTTCTCTATTACTTTCATGGAAAAAAGTGTGAAATGTACCTCCCGACCAGTCAACTGAGGTTCTGGGTCTTAGAGAAGAAAAGGAGAAGATAGAAACTAAACCCTAATCCTCCAAACTGGTAAGTTCTCAACACAATTTATGGGAGAACGGTCCATGTGACTATGGATATAGAAACCCATATACATTCCATGTATCCTAACTCCCTTATAAGAAAAATGTGGGAAACCTCTGACTGTGGAAATACAAACCCAAATTGGAGACACACTGATGTGCCTTTCTCAAATTTTTGATAAGTTAGGAGGTTTTTGTGGAGGCTTTAACATAGTCCCTTTCAGATATGGGAACCAAAGAAAGAGATACCCTACCATGAATGGATATTAAAGAGGGTACTTGAGTTCGTTTGTATGCTTTATACCATGCTCTACCGCATAGGTACCTCGTGCAAGTATGCCGCAGAGGTACCCCGCATTGTTGTACCATGCTGGTATGTCGTGCAAGTGTGGCACACTGGTATGCCACTTAGGTGTGGTGTGTAGGTATGTCGCACATATGTGGCATGCAGGTATTCCGCGCATGTGTGAATGATGAATGATGAATTTTTTTCACGTAGGAGAACCAAACCTATGTAGAAATTATAAAAATACTTTAAAAACATTATTATCCCATTTAATTATCTTTCATGTCATGTTTTAGAGAGCTACCAGATATAATTTTAGGGATCTAAGTGAAAGAGCTACACAATGGGAGTGTCAGAGAGTCTTTCAACATTTTCAGTCCCTGAAATGGGGAGACCAAGGGCTCTATTTATAGGCATTGAAGGGGCCTAGTAGAAGGGACATTGCCTGGGAAAGTTCTTCACGCAGCTCCTCTGCCCAAGTACTCCACGTAGGGGTACAAAAATTATTCTTCTGTGGAGCTCTTCCGTGCAGGTCTATCGCTTAGCTCTGCCACACAGGTCTGTTGCGTCACTCTGCTGCACAGGTCTATCACACAAATATATTGTTTAGGCCTTTTGATTATTTGAAATTCCATGAACTCTTCAAACCTTGTCTTTGGATTTGGAAATATCCACATCGATCCTCATGATATTTTCATATTCTTAAGTTGTGTCAATAGAGGCGACTCACATTCTATTTAACATTGTAGAAAAGATCATTATAATGGTGATTTTGAAATTATCATACAAAATTTCAACTTCCACCCTCAGGTTTAATTATATTTTTTTGTTAGATTGATTTTCATATAAAGAATTAACATTTTACTTTTATTTAACATCACACTTGTAACATAATGATTTCTATTCTACGTATTGTAAATTTGATAATGTTCTTGGACTATATTTTATATTTTAATTTTATATAAGTTTTCATGTATAATTAAATCCTAAAGATGTTATGAAACTTTTGTTAAATATATTTAGTATACTCTAGATAAGACCTATATGATAGGTTACTAAGGATGTTTAATTTACTTCTTTTGGTTTCTCACAAGATATTTATTCTTCTTCTCATGGACTTCACACTTCATTATCTATATGATGAGAGGTCATGAGGAGAAATGACTAGTACGAATTCCAAATTTTTATGATCTCTTATGTATTCCTATTTATAAATATATAAATTATTCATTTTAATTGATATTATAAATAATATATATCTTGAATATCTTTTGTTGATGTATGGATAAGAAATATGACTAAAAATTATCATAAATAAGTGGAATATATTGGATAAACAATAAGTGATATGAAATTAATTGATTATGTCCCTAAAATACATATCCATTCAATAATAATAGACTATTTTTACTTGAATACATGATTAAAATATATCATCCTTATTTAATTAATGGACATTATATGTCATCAACAAGTTCATCTCTAATATTCAGTGAAAGATAAATAAACCTTATATTGTGTTGAAACATTTATGAATTATTTTTCATGAGATATAGGTATAAAAAGTAATTCAATTACATTTTAGTCTTCAAAATAGTGTTGTAAAATGTAACATTGATTTATGTCACAATGGGGTATTTTAAGGGATTCAATATGTGGATTTAGTAATTTAATATTTTCACATAATTTCACAATGAATGATATCTAGATAATCACACACTATGTATATCATGAATATCATTGAATTTTATTGAATATAAAGTTATGAAAAGTAATTATAATTTCATGTTATATTAAAAATTATTCTTATAATTATTATTGGATAATGTCAATTTGGAGATATTACTATTTAGATTGAATGAGTATATCAGTTTCTTCTATTTAATTCTTCATAAGGTAATAAAAAATAAATGTCTATTCAGAACTGTAATGAATATAAGTATATATAAATTTATTTTCATTTACATGAATATGAAAATAAATATTTAATCATGTTTTTTGTGAATATTATACTAATTTATCGATGTAATGATATTTAATAAATAAATATGTTCTTACTGATGAAATTAAAAATACTAAAGGGGATTTCTATGAAAAATTTATGGGCTCATGAAAATGATTGTTCCTAATTAATATCACTTCTAAATCATTATTTTTTTAATTATCAAATGAAACATAAAAAAGCACATGTGATGACAAATAATTATATAATAATTATTATCATTTGGTATTGGGTATATTGATAAAAAACATTGTGAAATTTTCATTGAATTAGTCTATAAAATAAAACATATCGCATTTATAAATATGTGAGAGTTTTAGTAAAAAAAATTGCAACTCTAAAAATGTTCTCGAGCATAGAGACATAATTCTCCCATCACCCCTCCCAAAAAATCAAAGAGATCAATGGATCAAAATATTTTGGTAAATGAATAACGGAATGATTTTTTGTGAAGATATATGTTAGAAATAAAAATAATTAGATCATATTATATATATATTTGGATAATATGTGGTTACAAATTTGGAATTATCTCAGGGATTTTCAATTTAAATTAAAATGCAACCAAAAATGGAATAAAAATTTATAAATGATATTATCACAATCAAATTATTTATGGTTTTAAATTCATATTGAATTTTATGTGAAAGATATTATGTATTATATTTTATAGATAATTTTTTCATGTTCTTCTATTTTATCTATTTAAACTAATGAATGAAGAAAATATGAAATGTGCATAAAATTAAATATTACCAAAAAAATTTGAGAAGGAATAAAAAATTTCACAATATAATTTATATTTATTTATAAATTATTTTACTAATTTCTTTATTTTTGTAGTTTTATTTTCATTCAATATATTATTTTTATTATTATTGAGATTACATTTTTCATCTAAATTCATATAGCCTAGAACTACCCATGACATGAGAACAATTCCCAAATATCTCATTCAATGGTTCTATGGTTAGTAGTGACATGACATGAATTCCCATTATGTAACCACAAAATTGAAATCATTCACACATGATTTAATCCCACAAGGAGTGATATTTGTAAATCTCCCATCTTCATGGTTTTTGTTATAGTCTATCATTTTATGTGGTATATTGGCCCCAGGTGTGGCAAGCGTTTTGTTCAATATTTCATGAAATGTATCTAGTGGAGGCACTATATAAACCCTCATGGTTTTTACCCAATTTATCCCCTACAATGTGATGTGGTAAATACATTAAAAAATTACATTACATGTATTGGTTTCAATCAAATATACATTTTTATAAATACATCATAAGGAATGTAGCTATAATGTAAATCCCATATCAGACATGTCAACACATATATAGTATCAATCAATTAATTTTTATTTTTAATTGTATGTTAACTCATAGAGTAATAAAATTGAAAAAAAACTACATGGTGTATAGATCGTTTTACATTATTTGAGCCCTAATTAATCTACACCTGGTAAAAATAAAGTGAGTTTTACTTGTGTCGTATGGGACTACAAGATTAAAAATTATGTGTTTCATATAATGTTTCACTACACGAATTGTAAATGTTGATATTAAAATTAGGAACATCACACTCATTGAATACAGTGGACAACACATATATTATGGTGAGTCATTCTGTTATTCATGTATTGAAAACATCAAGATTTAATAGACAAAAAAAAACATCTTGTATACATACTATATAAGTACATGGTAAACAATAAAGACCCTCTACATAATTAGTCACATGATATATCGATTAAAAGTACATGTAACTCAGGAATTATATTCATAAAATATAATTATTTTTATATGGATAGTTACACATTTCACCATACACGGTACACATTATAGACATAAATACATATAAATTATAATTACTTAATTTAATTAAAATATTATATTATACGATTCATATATGTTTTAAACAATTATTAGTACACAATGTCAAAAAAATTAAATATTTAATTTATAAATTTATTATTTTATTATTTGAATTATATATACCTTAATAATTAATTAATTGAAATGAGTGTTATAAATTTTACATGCATTTCCATTGGTTGTTATAGTTGAACATGATATTAGAGAGAAATGTATGTGATATATTAATTTTTTTTAATTTAATTATTTATTAAACGAATTTATTTGATGAATTATTATTCAATTATGTGTGATGATTTGTGATTTATCCAAAAACTACTTTTACACGGGGTAATGAATGTTGAATTACTAATTTTGTAACACTATAACCATGATACCCCTTAACTACATGTGAGCATAAATTTGGAAATGATGTATCTACCAATGAGTGGATTAGGCCTATGAATAGAAACACCATTATTTCAATAAATGGGAATCATAAGAGACTATTGAATGAATAAAAATTATTACATGTGTTGGCTCAGGGAGTGCATTTCCCAATTGTCATGGGATGATTGTCACTACCCTATTAATTAATTAATATATTAAATCTCATTATTATTTATTTTTTATTTATTTTTTCTATGATTATGATTTTTTTATTTAAGTGAGAAATTTTCTAGAAGAATTATTATGCTATATTAGAACATGTTAATATAGTATAATTTTTTCTAGTGTGTAATAAAATAAAATAGTCACGCATGAGTTGTTTTATTTCAAATGAAGAATTAATTATAAAAATGAATCTTCATATTTACAATATTGTGAATGAAAATATAATTTATATTGATGAAATTTATTAAAAAACAACAATGAATATATTATCTCATATAAATAATTTCATTCATTTCATTCATTTTTTTGGGCATAATTATAATTTATGTGTGGCGTTTTCAAGTTTTATGGACACTTGTGATTATAGAGGATTCTAAATATTGAAAATGGGTTAACATATAAAGCTTTAATATTTAGCTAAATAAACATATTATACATAATAAATTATGGAGACAAGATTTTTTTAAATACTATTATACAATTTTTGGATTATGGTTTCTTATCTACCAATCAAGAATATTTGAGTAACTATAGTTGATAAGTGGTACAAAATTAAAAAACATTGGGTAATTTTCATTGTAATATTCTTGGTTATTCGATGTGAGATAAAATTTTTCCCAATATGAAAATTTGAGTGACTATATATTCTTAAATAAATGGTGGTGGATATTTTGGCATAATAATAGCATTTGAGAAAAAATAATTCATTTTTTAATTATGTCACAATAAGCAGTCATGATAAAGTAAAATTTATTTTATTTAATTTACTAGAAATTACAATAAATGTCAATTGAAACACAATTATCTTATTAGGATATTGAAATTTTCCACATTCATATAAGGAACCTTGAGTTTTGAAAGATGTTTTGAAATATAATATAAAAAGAAAATTTGATTTCATCGGGGGATAACCTATTCTAAATAACAAACAGCAGAGAGTGAGTAAAGATTAATATAACACCGTAATATTTGATGATTATTTTCCATGAAATTATATTTTATAATTAGCTTCACTGCAAAATTCATTACTTTAGGATTTTAGTTCATTCAATACAAGGTTAGCTTGCATAACAAACAATACCGAGTTATAAAAAAACCAGGATATATTGTTAATATTATTCAAAAAACCCATTATTAACCTTAGATTAAACATACATATATGAATATTAATAATAAAATTTTAATTTTTTTATTTAATTTGTTTATTTGAATAAATAATAATGATAAAAAAATAATTTTAGGAAAAGTATTTATATGATTGGAAAAGATAACTTTCACAACGATATGATTATGTTTTTTTTTCAACCAATAATCAGAATATTTTATAATTTTGGAAAATATTTTAAGACAAAATTATTTTTAAAATCATCATGTCAAAATTACTTTAGGTGGAATTTTTAATATTTTATAGAAATTTTTAACGTTTTTATGTGTATTAAATATTAACAAATTTTAATTGAATGTTTCATTTCATATAATTAAATTAAAAATTATATATATATATATATATGAAACTGATTATGAAGTTGAATTTTTTATATTATAAATACAGTAAAAAAAATTTGGTCATTGGAATAAATTTAATATATAATTTTGATATAAAAAATTAGTAGTAATTTAAAAATTTTCTATTTATAAACCTGGTGTCTTGTCCCTTTTCCATGATTAATTTTAAATCAAATTATAAAACATATATAAATAGAATATGGTTAAATGGATTCAATATTTTAAATGAAAATAATATTTATTGTATAATATGTTTTACATAATTTATCAAAAAAATAATAGTCAATGAAAGAAAATTTAATTGGAGAAAATAACATAAAACAAGTTTATTAGGGGATAAAATAAAAATATAACTGTATAAATAACCTAAAAACATGATTAAAAAAATTTATTGAAATAATAAGAACATAAAAACCATAATTATATATAGTATTTCATTTTTTAGCATTTTTTACATATCAATATTATGGGATCACTCAATTATTTTCAAAAATACAAAATTTGTTCTTTTCCCACTTATAAAAGACTACCCCCTCTACCCTCTTCTTCACACTATATATTTTTTTGACCAATACCTACAAAAATAACATCCCAAATTATCTCCCCTCATAATTAAGTATTTATTTTGGTAATAAATTTATCTATTGAATGATTTTAGTGAAAACATAATGATGATACTAGAAAAATAGGAAACATTCAACAAATATAATTTTTTTATTTCATCCACCACCTCGATTAAAAAATATTATACCATACCTATATAATTACATCAGTGTTTTATAAATACATATATTTTATAATGTTATGTTCAATACTAATAACCATCCCCACTTCCATCAAATGGGTAACAAAATCATCATTCACCTATTGGGAAGACTACCGCATCACAAACTGATGTCATTAAATTTTCCACTACAACATCGCAGGGATGATTTTAATAAGTATTATATTATTTATATATGATATTTATGATGTTATTATGATTAAGAAAAATTTATTTATCACATACCTTCATGATTTCCAATTCTTGGGATTATGATAACGTCTCTTGAGTGTACAACGTACTACCATCACACAATGATATATGATTTCTTCACACATTAAATGGATTGTATTGAAGATGGGTTTAATAAACATGTATTGAATTACTATAATTATCTTATGTCATGAAAAATCATTTCATGGATGATTCCAATATATATTTTTATGTTTAATTCAAAAGAAACATATTTTCAAAAGGATTTTTGTTTTAGAATGTGTTTTTTCAAACAACAAATGAAATTAACCAAAACAATTATTGATCGATCAAATAATTTTATATCTAAGATTTTATTTTTTGATATAAGATATTTCATACTTGGTATACAATCATAGTAAAATATTCTTATTATTTATCTTAATGTTTTATATTTATGATGACATGATGTTTATGAAAATATATTTCTAATTAATTGGATATACAATGAGGAAATGCTTATGAAACCAACTTATTTTTAAAATATCTTCTATGATGAAATTATTATGAAAATTCTATATTTTCAATAGGTTATGATATGGTGAATTGTTTCTGATAACCATTTAATTTCATATGTAATGATATTATGAATGATTAAAAAATTGTGAAAAAATAAATATTGGTTTAATTATGTGAGGTGTGGGACCTATATTGCCATTAATAAATTGGTTATAGATTTATATCTCACGAGATATATATGATCGGAATAAGGACTAAACTCAGTTTAATAAGGGACTTCTCACACTATGTTGTTCTTGTCACTGATCACTGAATATTATGATTCATTTGTGTGTGAAGCAATTTCAATATTATATTCATGTTAACAATCCTTATGTAATATAGAATTGTTTTTATATGATTCTGAGTATGTCACAAATCACTATCTTCTTCCAAAGCCATCCTCTCAAGAATCATTTTCAATCATTCACTTATGATTCATGTCTGATGAAGATGTTGTTCTATTCCATGAAATCAGATTAAGATATTTGATATGAATGTTATGGAGTTATAACATTATTCTCATAATCACATACACTGATACACATGTTATGCTAATTTTTATCACTTGTTTACCCATATTAAGAATTTTATCTCACCATTTATTATATTTAAAAGTTATAATTATTCTAGGGCGTGATTATGTATGATATTTCTAAGAAGTGTTATATTTATTAAGAACCTAGTTGGAGAATATATATCTCCATTTTGGACAAGTCTATGTTTTTTCATAATTCTGTTGATAAAAAATTATTATAGTCATCATGCATGTGTTTGTGTAAAATATTGAATATTCGTAAAAAAATGATGTAATATCTATATATGATAATCCTAGGTCACTATAGATAAAATAAAATAATATATTTTTATATCCTTGGGAAACATTATTGGGGAATCCATAATGTGATTCAGATGTACATGTCTAAGTATTTGTCCAAGGATGAGTCAAGTTGTAGGAAAATGTTGTGGAATTTTTTAATGGATAGAAGTGTGGTATCCAATAAATTACTAATTTTTTGTATTTTAAAATTATATGTGGCTCTGGTACATATATTAGTAGTGTTAAAAACACAAAATAAACTATATTGATATACACTAAATCAGGAACTACTCAACGAAAATGGTCTATGTTACACACCTCCCTTGACAATCAAAGGGGGTAAGCTTTTAAAATTAACCAAATAGTTGTGAACAATAATGATATATTTAAATAAAATATAACTATAGTTATGCTAGGTTAAATTAACGATTTCATAAATTAATTAATAATGTTTTAGTGTTTAGATATCTTATATTAGATTTATCATGATTAGGTGGTTTCCCATTATTATTGTTGTTTGGTAAAATATTTTTTTGGTTTTAGTCAATGAATGGAATCCAAAAGAACTACATTAATTCTCAGTGAGATAGATAATATTAAAATTATAATTTGGAGAATATAATTTTTTTAAGATATATAATGAAAAATATAATAGTTATACTCTAAAAACATTATCAAGCTATGAATCACATTTTACATCCAAATATTTTTGGATGTAATAACATTTTATTGAGGGAAACATGATAAAACGATCAACATCCTTTAGTGGATATACTAAAAAGTTAATTGTTGAGAAATGGATCAATACCATTGAAAATATATTTGCCTATATATATTAATTATAATAGAATAAATTTATTTTGGTTCAGTTCCATTTGGAAGGATAATAGGATCAATAGTGGACTCTAATAAGGTATAAAATAGAAAGGGATGATATTGATCCCATAGGTTAGAATTAGTTGGGAAAATTATTTTTCATTATTTAAATTAATCATATTTTTCATATGATGATGGGAAAAGATTTACATGAGAAATAACATAAGTATGATGAATCAATGTTTACCAATGATGAAAATTCTATAATGGATGTGATGCATGCCTCTGATTTTATCATCTAACATGAATGTAAGGTTTATTGATTCTTCAATATCTTAAAAAATGTCTCCAAAAAGAATTATCTATAATATAAATTATTGTATTTAAAGATATTGATATATGTAATATCATAGAGAAAATTGAGACTATATTTACATATCAATATAATTATTTTGAAAATATTATTAAGATATTGGTCAAACCAAAATATAAAATCCATGGAGAGAAGAATATGTGATATTATATAAGATCAATGTTTAGGAAGAAGAATGAAATAATTTTTTTTATGGGGACTGGAAAATTTTTTAAATGTAGAAGGATAGGTATTTGGGAAATTGGTTTATAACCTGATGGGATGGTGTGATATAATGATGATAACCGATAGAATGATGTATAGAATGCACCACACACACTCTTACATTTCAAGTGCAAGGATTATGGGCACCCGAATAACCATTACCTAAAAATGAAGATTAATAATGATTATTGATGTCAAAAATCACTTATTCGAAGGGAAAAAGGGAAATATCATCTGATAACTATTTCTAATGAGGGTTGTGATAATAGAGTCGTGAAAGGAACAAGTACCATCCTTGATAGAACAACTAATGTGTTATTTCACTCTTTATGAACCCATTATTTCGTATCTAATGATTTTTAAAAGGTTACCAATATCCCACTAAGAATATTAAAAGAGGATGTATAAGTTATAACTCATAATGGTCAGATTATCGAAACACAGGTATATTATTCATCTAGAGATGAAATTGGGTGAAATTTTATACCTATACGTCTTTTCATTCATCCTATTTTGGAATTTGACGTCATCTTTAGCATGGATTGGATTTATCATTATAAATAATAGATTAATTATCGAATAAAGGATGTAACATTAGGTTTCATAAACCTATCTATTAAAATATATTAATTTGATAAAAATTAATTACTTTCTCTAGAGTTTACATCCATTGTATGGGTCATAATTTCCTTTCATGAAAGGTATTTTTCTCAAATGGTAGGGGAGAATCATGAAATCGATGAAATACATATTTTGTGGGAATTTGTGGATTTTATTATTTAATAATTTCCTACTATTCATGTAAAATGTGATGACGATTTCTCACTTGAAATGAGACATGAATCTAAACCAATTTCAATGTCTCCCTATATAATGGACCAGATTTAGTTGCATGAATTGAAAAAAAACATGGAAAACCCTAAAACTGGATTCATTCGGCCAATTCTTTCACCGTGGGTTGATAGTGTTCTATTTTTTTTAATAAAATTATGGATCAATGAAAATCATAAATATTATTTGGAAATTAATAATATCAAAATTAAGAGAAATTATCATATACCATTATTTTTTACTTCTTTGATCCACTACACAGACCCCAATAATTTTCCATGATTGAAATTCATTATAGATATCATTAATAGAGTTTCAATATGTAAAATATATAGAAGAAAACATTACGTACAATGTATGGATACTATGAATATATATTTATTCATTTTTGTCTTACCAGGTCCCCTATTATCTCCATATAATTAATTAATAGTGTATTTAGAGATTACCATTTTCATCTTGTAAGTTATTAAAGATGATATTCTTATATACACAATGAGAATGGAAGATCGGGAAATCAACATGAGAATTATAATAAATACACTAATGAAAGATATTTTTTTTGGAAAAACTTGCAATGTATATATTTTTTCTTCAAAGGGTTTTATTTTTGGATATATAATCTCAAGATAGGGTATATAGGTACATCCATCAAAGTAGGGGGTTATTGAATAATTTCCTAGATGAATCACTGTGAATGTTATGCATTATATTCATTTTTAGATAGAAATTATCAATGATTTGTGGAAAATTTGTTAATACTATATAATAATCTAAATATGTCAGATAATAATGGAGACACGTTCCTCTTAAAAAACGAATGTGAGAATAATTTCAAGGAACTGAATTGAATACTTTTCAATGAATATGTTCTAACATTATATTGAAGTGGATATGGGTTTGTTATATAATGTTATTAATCCAACAAGGTATTGGAATGATTTATTATGATAAATGAAATGCTTATAGACTATTACTCATTAAAAATGTTGATTCCTTGGAAAAATTACATGACTCTTGATTTGGAATTAGCTGTAACACTTTTATGATAAAAAATATAGAGGCATTATATTTATTGATAAATGAATGATATATATTCATATAATTTTTTTAATATATATTCTGAAAAAATATGCTGAAAATGAATAATAGAAGATGTTTATAAATGATTAATGATTATGGATGGAAAATACATTTCCACCTTGGGAAAGAGAACATGATGGCTGAGGCTTTGATTCCAAAGGATCATAATAGGTTATCTCTGATGGGGATTTCAAAAGATCCATTATTTATGTATTATCCAAATGATGGATCATGAAATGTAGAGATATGGGGAAACATATTTTCTAACTCAATTGAAAGGTCAACCACCAATCCAAGTGATTACTAGAGGGAATAAAAAGAGAACGATGATCTCCAAAAGAAATATAAAAATGTTCTAATGTTTAACATTCAACATTATGTAGAGTTATATATTATGGAATATTAATTAATTCCACCCTTACTCTATTTTTAGAAGGAGTTACTATATGAATATCATATTTCCTAATTATCTTTTTATCATGTATGTACAATGATATATAAATATTCAAAAGAGTTCTTTTGGAGGGTAGGAATGAGGAGAGATATCGTAGAGGTTGCATCCTGATACTTGGTATGTTAGTATGTTAAGGAAAATTGAAAAATATATTTATTAAACATCAAGGTATAATAGAGTCAACATGAATTTCATGATTATAATATCCAGTATCATCTATAATTTGAAGTTATTGATAAGGTGTTTCTATGAATTTTTCCATTGAAGTATGCAATGAAATTCATGATGAAAGGAAAACTAATCCTAAGGTGTATTGGTCCCATTTAAATTCTTGATCATATAGAGATGTTGGTCTATCGATTGGGTATTCCACCAAACATGTATCAATTCTATGATCTCTTACATGTATCTATCTAGATGATGTACTTAACTAACCCTTAACATATACCTAACTCATAAGTATAACCACTTGAGTAAGATATTTCATTTGATAAAAATTATTTGTAGATTCTAAATCGCAGATATAAATTCTATCAAAACATGACCACTCTAATTGATAGAGTTTTCTGGTCAAACCAAAAGTTTATACAAGGAATGTGTGAACATGAGGATTTGATGATGTATAGGTATCCTCACATCTTTGAATCATAGTGATAAATTTCACTATAAAAAATTATTTTAAATTTTTAGAACGTAAACATATGAATCATTATGAATTTTTTCAAAAACAATTATATTTCTTCATTATATTGTTCTTCACATATCACCATCTTAGGCTTGTGATAATACTGATACTTGGTTAGATTATGTTACACACAGATTTGAGTTTTAACTAAACCAAAATATATTATTAATATTATTGAAACATGACAATTATAACATAGCCATTAAAAATAGTGAAATTATTAATAATAAAAATATGTTTAATATTACTAATAAAGGTTTTATATAATGAAAACATTTTGAAAAAAAATACACATTTCTTGGTAAATTGTTCATACGTTTTCAAAATATTATTTTAAAAATGAAATTATTAATTATATTTTGTGATCAGAAATAAAATAATTCTTTACACATTTATATAATAATTTTGAAAAAAAAATTAATTTTTTAAATTATCATGTAAAATTTATCTTCTGGTAATTTCTTGGATTCATCAGAAAAGATTTAGTTTTTTAAATAGAAAAAAATATAGAAATTTAACATACTATTCCATTTATTATGTTATATAAATTAATTTAAATTATATTTTTAATTCATTTTAAAGTTAAATTATTTAAATTATATAGACAAAAATCCAATTTAGATCAATGGATTCAATTTCATATTTAATTTTGATATTAAATTCTCACAAACATTTGATCTTTTCCCTATAAAAACCCACTTTCTAATCACATCTATGAGAATAATTATAAGTTAAAATTTTCTAGTTCAATGGTTCAAAATTGATAAAATTGAGTCCATATTTTCAATCAGAATAATTTTAATTATCCAATATTTTCACCTTAATTTTATGCCAAAATGAATATTTTAGGCATTGAAAATTAATTACAGTATTAAATGTATAAAGGTGATTACCTAGGGGTTAAACTAAAAATATAAGTTTAAAAATAATTTATATTTTAGTCTAAAAAATATTGGCTAAAAATATTTGAACCATTCAACCTCTAAGGTTCGATGTTAGTCCTTGTTTTAACCCTTTTCATATTTGAAAATTTCCATAACATGTAGTTGTTTTTGAAAAACACAATTTATGTCCCCTCTTGAATTTATAAAATGCCACTAACAGTCCTCTTTTAATCACACCCTTAAACCCTTTTGGTTCAGTAAATTCATATCAAAATCACTTCTAAACGTCACTCAACTCAAATTCAAAGCCATAATTTTGGCCACAAGACATCTTATGTAACACCATATGGATTCAAAATATTCTCAATTATGTATAAAATTAATTATGTGGGTATTACTCTTTATATACATCACCATGTTAGGCTTACACTACATACAACATTGAGTTAGCTTATGTTACACAAAAGATCATTTTTACCACCATCTAATGTAAAACCTATTTTAAAACAATTTTATTTTTCACTTTCATACATTTTTTTATCAGAATAAACGTTATTTTTTGAATGAATAATCAATAGATTTTCTGAAGTCAAATTATTGGCATTTAAAAAAAAGATTCATTTTTTGAAAAGTAGTTATAAATACTGCATTTTACTTTAAATCTATCGTTTCATTTAAATTATAATTAGTAATAGATTATATTATAAATATGTCTTTAAATTCACAATAGTTAAATAATACATCTATTAATATAATATAGTTCATTTGAATTATTTTTATATTGGATTTAGATATAAAAAGATATTAAACTTTTGAACATTTTCACTTTAAAACCCTACTTCTTATCAATTTCTACATTATTAGATTTAAATTTATTTTTCAACCTCTATGGATTGGATTTTTAAAAAAGTATTGACACCATTTTAATAAGTATAATTGTGTAGTATAAAAATAAAGTCATAGTTTTTTACCAAAAAAATAGTTAATTAAATAAAAATTACTTAATGGTATTAAGGTAAAACTAAGTATAACAAGGAACTATTCCATAAAAATTTCCCAAAATAAACTAGAATCTTTTCAAAAAACCATTGGATGAAAATTGTAAAACAATATCCCATATTAGTTCTAAAATTGTTTTTTTATTAGGATACTATTTTTTTTGAATGTGACGAATATATGAAGTTTTGTAAGAAAAAGAAAAAAAGAACCATCATATACAATAATATTTATAAAGGTTTAGATAATGTAATAAGATACATATTTCTGGTAATAAACATTATTTTAAAAGTTAAATTATTTTTTTCAATCATGATAATTTAACTATATTTTTTTGAGATGAATTAGTATAACACCTCAAGAATTTATAAATAAATTTAATATATTCTGTATTACAGAAAAAACTAATTCTCTATCAAAAACACACTTTTTATTATTATTAGTTACATATGATAGTTATAACCAATCCATGAAACATAATTTTTCCTCTTATGTGATATTAATTTCAAAAATACATATATACATCGTTGCCATAAGTATATTTTTTAGAGGTTAATATGATCCACATAATTTTCTTTGAATTTTAACTAGATCCTTATGAATTTTAATGTACCATTATGAATATTAACATGTACATAATTAATAGTAACCTCACCCATGAAACTATAAATAAACTTTAAGCACATTTTAAATTAGAGTGAATTTTAAATTAAAATAATAATGATGTATTTCTATTTTTGTGAGTAATAAATATTAAATTACTAATTTTATTTAAAATAAAACTCATATTAATAAAATTTATTCCAAAATAAATATATTTTTGTGTTATGAATCTAGTATAATTCTATGAGATCTAAGTTAATTTTTGAAAATATTACTAAATAAGTTTTAAATTTAAAATATTTATATTTCAAGTAACTAATGATTTTATTTAATCATTAAATTAACAATATTTAGGAAATTATTTGTTAAATATGGATCAATTTTTCACTTCTATTGGGAACAAACTTTTATGGTGAATTATTGGGATTTTTTGAAATAATTGAATTTTGGTGAATATTGAAATTTGATAATTTTAAGAATATGCTGTAAAATTATTTTCTTAATCATGCTTGAGTCATGGATGATATAAATTGATGTTTTTTCAAAATCAAATGAACTTATTAATATTTTAGTCAAAGGAATCAGGAGTAGTCATAGTCTTGAGAAAAAAATATTAAATAATTATTAAAATAATGGAAAAACCCTCCACTCCTCTACTATGTAATCCACCACTCACTCCCTCTTCTCATCTCTTCTATAAGCGATGAAGAATCTCAATGTTCTTCCCAAATACTCTCTCTTACCCTCTACCCATTTCTATGTGCTCTTGGTCTCGTAAAATGCCCAAAAATCAGTCCGCTTAAGGAGAATCACAAGGAGGAGTATCGAAGAGGTAAAATCATCTTCCTTTTCCTTTTATTTTCATTTAAAGTGAATTGATTATTTATTATTTTTCTCCTCAACTCCTTTGTAAAAACGATCATGATAAATCTAGTTTCTTCTATATAATTGAATTATTTACTATCAATGGATGAGAAATTATCATTCTCTTTACTCTATATCATTTATTTTAAAAACAAAATCATCATCCAAGACATGATAATTTACAACCTTCCAGGACGCCAAACTTTTATTCTTCAATTCCTCCTCCAATTGTGGTTATGAAACCATTTTTTATGGTTCAAATAGATTCTAAAATATTTATTATAGCTTTTATAATCATCCCTAACAATCATTTATACATAATACTGAATAATAGAACAAAACTATTTCATTGTGATTGAAAACCCGCTGAAAAAATCAAAACGATTATAACCAAATCCCTTGTCTAATGATTCATCCTCAAATAATGTAACCAATTGATATATATAAATATATATAACCATTTAAACATCTGTTTGTTCACTAATAATATATAAATTAATTATTGTAGAATTATCACCATCACAGATGAACTGATATACTAATAATCAAGAGAACCGATCATGAATATCATGAAACAAACACTCTAAAATGAGAGAAATCAATTATATAACTTATAAAAAGGATATAACTGAACATAAAAAATTATACAAAATTATATAAATGTATAATAGGTTCTTATTTAAAGACTAATGTTTATAATTATATATTCTTGGACCATAAGGTCATGTACATAACACATTCGGTCATAATGTAATGGTTTCCTCATCTTACTTCCATTTTTGGGGAGATTTCCATTTTTCACCACTTATTTATTGTATTTGGTGTACGTATACTACTATTTGGTATATAATATCATGAATATATTTCTCATCATGGTATTAAATGATTCATTTGGTAATTAATAATTTTTTTACACTCTTTTTATTGATTACCAAGTGCAAAAGGTTTCCTCATCTCACTTCCATTTTTTGAGATTTACATTGTTCAGAACTTATTTCCTATATTTGGTGTATGTATACTAATATTTTATATATAATATCAACAATATATTTGTGATATTTAATTTATACACCAGAATATTTGATCAAATATCCTACCTTGTCCATGATTCAAAGATTTGTACCTTCAAGGATACACTTTCTGTAACTTTGTGTGAAAAGGCACTAAATGCATGAATTTAGCTACATACTCAGTGACATAGATATTTTAATACTTCAAGATAAAGAATTCCATTGTCCTCTAGATATTGAATATGTGAGGTTGGATTTTTTTTAAATAATCATCAAAATATTCCAATGTAAATCCTTTATTCCCTTTTTCATGCAGCACTATTTCCCACCACTAACATGAAAGATCATCAAGAATATACTAGGACATCTCGACATTGAGATCCAATTGTGGTCTGATGAATTCAAATACATGATTCATCATGTCCAGCTACACCTCCACCCTTTCATGTTCTGAATCACCCTAGATGATGGGTGTATTATGCTTCAGGAATGGAATGGAATGATGCACTTGCCTTGGCTCACCCCTCTGATTCCCCATACCATGGCTTGAAAATCAGGGAAGATACATTGTACTAGCTCTTAGTTCTATTATGGATCATGTGAAACCATATTATTTGCAACTTCATGAAATTGGTTTCTATGATGCCTAACAATTTCCATTTCTAAACAAATACCAAACTCAGTAATTCTCACTCTCTAGAAACTAATGGATTATAAATTCAAATTACATCACATTAAATATCATAACAATGATTTCCAAAATAAACCTTTTCCAGGTTCAACCGTTTTTGAAAAAACAATCTTTCTTTTGAAAATTAACCCATTTTCAGACAACATAAAATATTTTCTTTTCCAAAAACATTCATTTGGAATCAAATTATACATTTTTTAAAAATTTCTAGCTTTACACACAATTATAAATCATTAATCCAAAGGAAACATTTAATCCTAAATGGAATTCAGTACTCTACAATGCATTTCATACTCATCTCGTTGTCTAAACCCAGGATAATGTGATTCCAGAACCCTGTAATTGTATCAAAAACACTTATATAGCCAACTAACTAGATTATATAAGGTCAACATAAATTGGTTCTCTATGTTATTTTATGTTATAAATTTTTTGTTATGATAATCCTACTCTTTTCAAGGATAAAAACCCAAGGAATAGGAATGAACAAGTTTTACCCCCATGGCCTATAACTGAAGACTAATTGTTAGGAATGTACTGAGAAAAATGATACAATTTGTAATGACCGATTTATTCCCATTTCCTTGAGTATACAATCAATCATCACTAGGACTTATGTGATGTTCCCATGAAGCCAAAGTCAAGAAAAAAATGCTGAAGGGTTTCAAATGATAGTGGGGTATGATTTAACCTTCATGAATAAAATTAATACCTCACAACAATAGCCGAACTACTACTAAATGATACCTGAATAAAAGTAAGAAAAATAAACTATATTATTCATATAAAAACTAATCTTATGTGTTCAATAGTGTAATAACAAACGAGTATCAAATTAAACAGTAAAGAGAAAATAAATACTCAAATAAGACCACATGACTCCATTCTCCCTAAGCTTAAAGATCTGTAAGATCTAAGATATACACTCACTTAAAATAACTTGTATCAATATGTGGTGTAAAAAAGATGAAATACATTACCATCTCACATGTCCTTATAGATAGCATCTGAAGTAGAACCAATGTTCAAAATAATGGGTGAGTATGAAACTAAAAAGTTTTTCCCCAATGACTCCCCTACTCATGAAACTAGTATATTAATGATTTACACATTTAAATAATACCATTTGTATGAATAAAATATAAAAAATAGTTTAAACACAATATAAAATGTTCCAAAACCAATTGTAACCAAATGAAAACAAAATAAAATGAAACCAATTTTTACAGAAAATTATTTTTCTAGAAAAATAAAAAAACCTAGATTTAAAATTATTTCACAATATTCTTTTGGAATACTCATTACATGGTTTACAACACACACACACACCTGAATGCTTCATTCGATTGTTCCATACTCACAAGTAATATCTTGTATTATCACATTATATCTCATTGAAACCTTACAATTATAGAAGGACACATAGCTTGTACACTACTAAGACACATCCATCATTACAGTCCCATCAAGCATGAAATCACACAAATAAAATGTATTCACAAACTAATTCAACTTAAAAAACAAACTAATTCCATAAAAACTATAGTTTTTTGAAAATTGAAGAACAAACCAATTTCAAATAGAAAATTTATTTCAATAAAACATTATCTTTTTATTGAAAACATCTAATCCAACCATGTTACATAATTCTAGAAAGTCTCCATTTTAAAATCACTAATTTAAAATCATTAAAATAACTTATTTAGAATATAAAATTTTCTAGGTTTTACCCATTTTCCAAACCCTAAAAGATAAGGGTTTTAAATAATACTTTAAAATACAACTTAGAAAAAATTCAATATAGAATATTCAATTTTAATGAGTGAAAATTATTTATACTAGGTGGAGTCAAGAGAGAATCCACCTACCTCGACGGTTGTTAAAAAAACTAACAATGGACAAAGACCACTCTAGCATCCTGGTTGATTCCCCACAAAAAAAATACTTATATCATTTCTCTAACAGATAAAAATGAAAAATATTATAATATTTGAAATCCACCATCTTAGATCTATCAATAAAATGTATAGATATGAGAATGAAAGAGAATATGAGAAGTATATATAAGTGGATCTAAAGAAACCATATGACAATGATGGAGAATGTCACTTTCCGTGAGAATCAGGTGGGAAAAGACCATAGAAGACTCTGAATTAGTTCCAAATGCTTGGGAGAGGATCCCCAACCATCAAGGCATAGACATATCAAATTAGGACCATTTGGAGAAAAAAATCATTAAGGATAAAAAATGAGTAAGATAATAAATAATAGGATCTTAATTTTTCCATGTGCACGGTTTTTCCACACAGTTACGAAACCCATGTTCTAGTCATGCATTTTCCACTATCCCAAAAATTTAAGTGTTTAGGGTTTCGTCTAGGACCTACTCACATTTTGGATAAACCTTGTACAGACTTTTCAATTCACCTTTTCCCCTCAAAACATCTTGAGAGTTTACCAATCTCTCCCATCCTCCACCCTTACACTATATAACCATAATAAGTATCAATTAAAGGTAACATTCAAAAAAACTGGGGGTACTAAAAACATTATGGTAATTTTATGAAATTTATTGACCTTCTATATTATTTTTTGTAATTTCATCATTTGGAATAATTAAAAAATTTAATATTTATAGAATGGTTAATGTTAAACATTAGATGATATTTTAGAGATAAAATTATGATATAACCATGTGATGATTTATTCACATTAGAAAAACTTCTGTAAAATTTTTTATGTGATGATAAATAAAGAAAAAAGAAATAACTTATTATTATATATGTAGCTGTTATTATCTTTTACTGGTTGATGCATAAAAAATCCACCTTAATTTTTGAATTATTAGATGAATTAGAAAATTTTTATATCACAACCAAATGGTGATACTATGAAGAGGCAATAAAATGAAATCGTGTAATTATATCTCATTGTAGAAATTATTCAATTTTATAAAAAAAGGTCTTGAAATAAATTTTTCTCTATTTATCATAAATTTTTATGATATCACTGCAATTTTTCAAGATTATTTTCATTATTTATTTGTGATATTAAACATTCTACAGACCATGTTCTCTCACTCTCCATTAGAACATGATATTTTTTCACATCAATTTCCTTGTTTTCACTTGCCACATATGTCCTCATATACAGAAACCTATTTTTTTTAAATTTGGTAGTCGTTATGCTTCCAAATTTATTTTTTAATAGTTTTTTTCGTATTCATTTTAATGATATAGGTTTCTATAAAAATATCATTCAATTATTAAAATAGTGATAAACCAATTGAATTTTGAGCAAAAAATTCAAATTAATTTGCTAGAAGGTAACACCCTTAGTTTTTATGAAATATTATTTTTTAAAATAAATTTAAATACTTTTATGGTTTTCATTTCAAGTTACAACTTGTTATTATTTCATTAAATGAAACAAAAACTATCTAATTTTCTATATGAAACACATATATTATTATTTGGTATGGAATCATTGTTTTATTCTTATGTTACTCGCAATTCAATATTCCTTTGACAACATTCTTTATATGAAAGTGTGAGTTTCATTGAACTATAATATAGTAAATGAATAATAGTAATAATATTTTGAATCTATGGTTCTTAAATGTGTATAAAATGATTTTTATTGAAATAAATTAATTATAAATTAAAACAAAAAAAGCATTAAATATAAATGATGTGTTTTTATAAAAAAACTATATTTATGCCCACAATGTTGTGTAATCATAATATGTTAAATTACTCAATATTAATAACTATTTTTAATGAAATTTATATATAATAAATTCATTTAAAAGTTTTTACATTCATCCTAAACATTTTATTGTTATTACATAAGAGAAAAATCTTATTTTGGGGATAAAATGTTGTATTATTCTAATATGTAGTTTTATATATTGATAATGGAAGTAAAATATTAAAATATAATTTTTCACAATTTTATAATTTTTATTCAAAAAATTAAACTTAATTTTTTAAATTTAAATATCAGTGTTTACATATGATGAATATTTTGTGTTTTTCTTAGAAACAACAGTTTTTATGAATAGTGAGAAACACTGAATTGTAATTGAAAATATTATTTTTAATATCATTTATTTACATTGGTAATTTGTATTTAATTTGTATTTTATATTTTATATACATCAATCATAAATATATTTATCAAATTTTGATCATTTGAATCAGTTTAACATTTAAATTGGATATAAAATCATTTAGGAATTTTTAACTTTTTACATTAAAAACCAGTTGTTTTGTCTCATCCGTGAAATTAATTATTAATTAATTTATTTTAGTTCTGTGAGTATAATTTTGAAAATTTTATTACATATTTATAATCATATTTATATATATTTTATTATATTTTCATCTTATTTTATGAATAAATAATATTGTTGGATGTAATTAAAATTAATTACACCGATTAAGGTAAAATTTGTTACTTAGTGGTTTAACTATAGTCTTATGGTGGAAAATGACCTATGAGCTTGTCCAAAACCCATTTTTTGGGCATATTTAGAACATTTTCCCTATTTAATAAAAAATATTCCATTATTTATGCGGAATTATGTACGAAAGACCTCTCAATAATGTTTTCTTTTTTATATTTATAATAATTCCACCCCTCCCCCACTATATAAAGGAACCCCCACACTTATTCTAAAATTTAAAGGGTTTTGGATCATAAAAAAATCCCTGAATAATATCCCAAAATTCCTTCAATCATATTGGATTTATGTCTTTTGTTAGAAATCAATCCAACATATTCATTTGGTACAAACTAAAAGGAGTTACCCAAAGAAGAGGTATCATTCTTTAATGAACACATTTGATTTTTTTCTTCATACTTCCATTAAATTTTTCAGGTTACATTATTATATAAGCACCTAAATATCATAAATATCCTAATTTTTTATGTGATGGTTTATGACAACCCCTACACAAAGTTATATCAAATTGGATACACAATAATCATTTTTCACTACGATGGACTACCACATCCTGAACTGAAGTCATTCATTCTTTTATAACCACCTATCAAGGATTCAAATAATGAAATATTAATTTTTTAGGATATATATAATATTTAAGATGTTTTATTCCTCTTTAAATTTTTTATAACACATACCTCCATTCTTTCCATTATATGAGAATAAGATAATGTCGTTTATAGGCATGTGGACTACAGACTCCTCAATGTGTAATGATTCATTCACACATTACATGTAATGGATAATTGATTTATTAATTAAAAATTTGTGTTGTTTATGATATAATAATTCTAAATTAATGATTATATATATATACATCATTTAATTTTCATTCATTTAAAATACGACATGAAAATAGATACAATGTTCATGCGTACATATATCCCACCATTTCTATGGACGGTGTATTTTATTTCCAATTTATATATTTTATAGAATAGTTAAAATAAATATTTATAATGAAAATAAATGAAATTTATATCATGTTTTACATTTTTTAAATAAATAAATAATTATCTATAATTTATGATCACGAATAAAAATATAAGTCATATACAATAAACAAATCATTTATCACCTAGAAAATAACATTAACATGAAAATGTAAACAAATGGTTAATATAAAGTCATAATAAAATAATATATTATATTATATTTAATAATATTGTAATTTTTTAGACTTATAATAATTTAATATTTATTATACATTAGGCTTCAATATATACAGATAAATTCAATACATAAGGTAAGGGTTTTCTCATCTAACTTTTTTTTCAATGAGATATATTCTATATTAAACTCATATTCTTATTTTGGGGTGTATATTTTGACCAACTAAATGTTATATAATGAATATAGTTTATTTCATAAAACTCAATGATTAAATTAATGTTATTATATCATGGATCTCCTGATTCAAAAATATACTCTTGTGATAAGTGTATTTCTAGTATTACTTTTATTCCAATGATATTTCACCATGTTTCCCACTATGTTCATTTGTGTGGTGTACATAATAAACATAAATGAATTATATTATTATTATCCTTAATTTTCATTGTATTTGAAAATCTATTTTCTATTATCTCATTCATGGGTTTTAGAGCTAAAAATATACTAATTCAGTAATATAATTTTGCCTTCATTTGTCAAAATTAAGACAAATGTTATTTTATGAACCTATATTCATTTATGATGTGTATATACAACTATTTGACATGTTTTATAATGAATATAATTATTTTTATTATATTGTATTCTTTATTTAATGATATTCCCTCATGGGGATTATTATTGAAAGTGACTAAATTGGTATTGGTTTATTGATATAGTCTCATAGTTTATCGAGATTATTTTTTATTATGCTTCTATTGATGAAATATTATGATCACACTTATAATAATTACCAAGAATTTCATTATCCTTGGGTTACTTATTATACATCCATGTAATTGTACCATTTTCCCTCTCTTTGGAAATGATGAAAATTAATAAATTGTTTTATGAACATCTAGCTTTATATTCTCTTTGTGGTTAAAAATCTATGTTCTTCCAAATTAATGTTTTATAAAAAATGTTTTCAAATAATTTATAAGATTCTCTTATTACCTTTAAAATACATTTCTATCCCTATTTTAACTTTTTATCAAAATGGTTATTATCAATGAATCTTCTTTGTAGTTTTCTGACCGAGGAACGTTTTTTGACATTTTATTGTGAAAATGAAATGTTTAAAATATACAAATTTATCCATTTTCATGACATTAACTTCATTGAAAATTCCATTTCAGGTTTACAAGATTTTTTATTAATTTTTTTCCTTTTATTCTGGGAATTCAAAATATTTATATAGTTTTTTAAAGAAAATAGTTTTCAAACAAATTTTATGTCTAAAAATCATTTTAAATTATTTTTAATGATTAATTTATATTACTTTGAAATATTATTTTAAATGAATGTATTTTAATTATGTAAAACATTTTTCAGTATGTTTTTAAAAATATTTTCATATTAAAATGTTATCAAAAAAAATTATTAAAAAGTTTCTTAAATTATTTTAAATAATTATATTATATTTTTGCATATGTTTATTTTCAAATAAAAGTATTTAAATTATTTAAATAAATATTCTATATGTTTTCAAATATATTTTCAATGAAAATGATTTTCAAAAAGTTTTATTTTTTGAAAATTATTTTTCAAATAGAAAATCATATTTCCCTTAATAAATGTTTTAAATTATTTATAATAATTAATGAATATGTTTTCAATGTTGTTTTCAAAGTAAAAAAGTTTGGAAAATGTTTAATGTTTTGTTATTTTATTTATAATGAGAGGATATTTCCCTAATGAAATTAACCATGTGATATATGAAAATCCTCCTCTATCAAAGATGATATCCTTTGATATAGTTTATGTTTTTCTAGGCATATGATATAAGGAATCAATTGTTAATTTTACTTTGAATGGTTTAGGTTTAAGATGAAAAATTATTTTCAAAATTCATTTATCTTATTGGTTCTATGTCAGGATAGAAATATTTTTACACCCACTTTCTTTAACAAGGTATTCCGGGATTATGAGACATGTATCTTATAATAGGTTATGACTTTATGAAATTTACATAATACCCCATTAATTTCATAGGTTTTTATATTATTATTATGAAACTCGTCTCTTTTTATCAGTCGTGATATGATTAGTGTATTATTATTTTATTGTACACATATGTATGAATTCAGTATGAGATGGGTGGGACTTATATCTCCATTAAATGTATTGGGTAACTACATATATCTCATAAAATAAGCTTAGATAGAATGGTGAGTGAACTCAATCAGTAAATGAATTTTTTTTCTATCATTGTATCGGTAGAGAAACTTGAATACTAATATGGTTTATTGATTTAACAGATTCCATTAATATGTACATGGAACTAAACATTGACTATTATGGAAATAAATTTATATGTATATGTGTCTTCCATAATATCATGTATTATTCCTAGGTTATACATTCATGTATTATGATCTTGATTTTTATATGATTCATTTCTTATGAACTACTAACATTTATTCCACTATTATTGTTTATGATATTTGATGTGCATGGAAGGATCTTCTAATGTTTTTTATCACATTATCATTCTGTTATAATAATGATTATATTTAAAAATATCTCACTTGTTTACCCTTACTAATCATCTTATATAACCTATTATTTTATTTCCTTTCCCTGGGTTATGATTATTTGAATTATGTAAGATGTGTCTATAAAGGGTGAAAGATATGAATAACATTGTGGGAGATAATGTAACTCACTTATGTAATAGTGTCTATGTTTCCATGTTTCCCATTGAATTAAACTAATATATTCACTGGGAATCAATTTGGGTAATGTATTATTTATTCAGAAAAAACTGATGTAATGTCTATGTATGAGATGTGAGGGTCACATACTCATTTTTTGGTTGATCTTATGACTTGTAATGTACAACTATGGGTTTTAATTACATTAATATTCAATAAAAATCATTTTATATAGAACTATATTTTTTTGTACTACATTTTTTTTGAAAAATAATTTTTATATATTTTTATAACCCTAAATTATGGGAATAATAACCCCAATTGTATGGAAAAAAGACATCTCCATTAGTGTACTAAATTTTTTATTTTATTAGGGGCTCTTAAGGACTAATAAAACCCTATTTTAAATGAAAGTAATGGATTTGGTTGTTATAATTTGGTATCACAGATTTCTTTGTCATTATATTTTGGTTAACTGTATAAATTTGGTGTAAGGATGTTTCAAGGAATGTGATGTATCTAAAACTAGAGGGTAATAACCATATTTATTGGGGGATGTCATTATAATCAGAGTGATGAGATTTATGTTCTTGGATTCAACTATTACAATTCAAATGTTTATTAAAATATTATAAATTACTGCATTTTGTTATTTATAGATATAGATATTACACCATTAGGATGATTCAATTTTTCATGCATTATATTTGGATAATAGGAATCCCATTTCCTAATCTTACGTATTTGCGCCTATGTTTTATAATCATTTTATTTAAATTTCCATTAACAACATATATGTATTTTTCAAAAGTATATTCATTGAATCATTTTACTCAGTTTAACCATTTTATATTAACACTTTTGGTAGGCCATGTTGATCATATAATGATATGTTCTTCGATTTTAAAAATAATATCCCTTAATCAAGGTATTCATGGAGACCCTTAGTGGGAAAATATATAATTTTGATGCATTAGTGATGGATCAATTAGTTAATTTGAATATTGATAGATAACATATATATGGAAAAGTATTTCAATGTGGATATGGGAAACATGAATTGTTTTAAAGGAATGAATTAATGATATGACATGGTATCCATCATAGATCACATGTGGTTATCTTTGTATTGATCCTACTTATTTAGGGTTTTAACGGTGGGAAACCTAGCTATATTATTGCTATATGTGATTTTAGATCATTTAGAGGGACCCTGGGTATACAAATACGGGTTCAGAAAAAACACTTTTGGTGGTTGAACAGATAGTTACCCTTAAAAGCAGTGATATTCTATAAGATATTGGATGTGACTAACATTCTTGCATTTCATGGTTAAGGGTATTTTTTTTCAGACTATGTTAGTTTAGGAATGGCTCATGGGACCATGATTTTAGGATTACAATTAGGTTGTTTAGGATTATACATCCATTATGACTTAGTATTATCAAATTGGATCTTGAGTAGTAGCCTGAGAGAAGGTTTTAAATGGATTAATAATAACAGTGTAGATGGATGGTAATTGATTGTGGAGGTTTTAGAGAAAAGTGTTAGTGTTTTTGATCTAGTGTATGATGATTATATGCATATTGATGTTTGGATGAGTCTCTATGAATATGTATTTTATAAGATCAATGATACTTTTTTTTGGGTTGTGGATGAACCAGGGTAGTGCCATGTCTACTGTACTATTGTGAAATACTTGTCTAGGATACTCAAGTGTCCTCATCTTTCATAGAGGATGGAAGGATTGGGGGGGGGGGGTTCTTCGGTTCATTGGGTTTGGTAGAAAATGATTTCTATATGTGAAGAATTATAGATAATATAAAATCATTTGATAATAATTTACTTGAAACACAATTTTTGATAGTTTTTGAATGTCGAGGATATCATTTTATATAAATTGAGAATAGAAATAATTAGTGTATTATGACTTCTCTATTTTATGAGTGAGATACCTATGTCTATTAATAGTGTTCTATAATAAATAAAGTTTGGGGAATATGAATCTTTTTTTAATTTAGAATGGAAAAAATAAGAGCACTAATCTGTTGTGAAGAATCATATTGGCATGAGTGAGTAACCATCATATCATAAACGAGGTATGAGTGGTAAAAGAAATTAACATATTACCAGGGTATCAATCAGATGGTAGAGGATAATAATATTTACATGTATTGGTTTCCAAAGTAAATATTATTTATGATGTTTAAATATTGTGTCATATGGTGTCATGGAATTGGAATCAGGATCATGCTTGTCCTGGTGTTTGATAGGTCAGTGGGCTTATATAAAAGAATTCATGGTAGTATATTCTTATTGTGGAGAGGACCCTATTTCAGAATCGGCCTTCTAGAGTAAAGTGTTATGGTTAGAGATCAATATTACATATGAAGGATGGTCTAGTGAAATAATGGTTTATTCTAATAGGATAATCTAGCGACTGCTATATATAAGTTTTCATGTATGGGAATTAGGTGGCTTATATTCTACTATGTTGTGATCCTAAAATATTGGAGTTTTCTAGTTTAATAATTTGATGTATTTTGGATTGGAAAACAATGGGTTAATGGTGATTTAATAACTAGTTCTTAGTTGTGTCTAGAATACATTTAAATAATTATTTGTGATGAGAAGACCTATGGTAGTGATTTTAAAAGAACAAAAAAAATTTACAAGTCATTACATTGGATGTGAATTTGAATGATTGGTCATGGACATGGTTCATTAATTAAACTAGAATTTATATTTGGAAACATTGCATTGAAACACCAAATTGTGTTGTTTTTTGGATGTTTAAGGAACCCTGATTGGGGTTCTGGGTTCTCTTGTGAGTGTTGGAGAAGTATCCGAGTGACTCATGTACATAAACATTTTAGCGTACTGTAGTTCAAACTATAAATCAGGGTCCATATATTTTTTATCAATGTTTACATTTTCATGTTAGGAATATTTCATAATGGATTGGTTGGTTTTGGTAAAATTTTAGGGACCGTATTCAGATATTTTAATCCAAGAATAGAGATTTTACATCGGGAATATTACCCTTCCATGTGAGGCTAGGATTCATTACATGTACATTCGTGATTTGATGTTACATGTATTCCATTAATGGGATTTCTTATCAAAAAATCCAAATGCTCAATCCTTTTATTCCATAATATTGGGGAATTATTCATGAAATACCTTAGTTGTTGAGAAATCATGTTCGGAGGCCAATGTTAATGCTGGGAATTGATGTTATTGTTCACTTTTTATATGGGGATATTTCAACATTTCCTCCTTCGGGATCATCAGATTTTATGGGGTTTAGTATAACAATATAGGCTATATTTTTACTTTTTTTCTCACCCATGTCCCGCCATCTATCCGTAATGATAATGGAATGTATTTGTTGTTATTTAACAATGATTTTATGTTTTATTTATTATTATATTTTGATTTTTATCTCATTTTTTCTATCCGTTTATTATGATTGGTTTTTAGGATAACATTGGTTGGGGATTTTACTAATTTGTGTTGTTATACTATTTTATCAATGTGTAATTCATAGGGGGTGGCCAACATATCCCAACATATTTATTGATTTTCTATTCAAAGATGATTTCTATTCAATCATATGTGATTATAAATATATTATTTCAATTAGATAATTACATGAAATGAGTTGTAATTAATTGTTATTATGTTTTAAAATGATGTTGGAGCATAAATGGTGGTATGAGATTATTTAAGGTTTGTTAGATCATAATGAGGATAGTAAAACCCTTATGGGGGTAGGTTTCCCCACAAATATATTCTAATATGAATGTTCATGCATTATTAGGTGCGTTAATGCTCAGTTCATGGGTTCTTGTAGAGTAGAGTGGGACCAAAGACATTATTATGATATTTTTGGGGATCCTACCCTTGAGTTGGATGAATATTTGGACATTAGTCATTTTTTATTTCATAAAATCTATGATTCCAGTGGTAAAAGGTGTTAATAGAGTTAAAAAGAAGCCTTTTGGGGTCTCAAGGCATGACACATGGCGTTGGCCTCCTAGGATGGTTTACTTAGGGCTATATTGGAATGTGT
Organism: Viscum album; assembly: GCA_963277665.1. Lineage (NCBI taxonomy): Eukaryota > Viridiplantae > Streptophyta > Magnoliopsida > Santalales > Viscaceae > Viscum > Viscum album. The sequence continues at coordinate 1,163,001,723 of OY728143.1, read as the reverse complement.
TCGAACTACATTCATAGTGATAATAAGTGGTACCTATGTACGTATTACTCTTGGTGAGTGAAACCCTCTTCATAATGGTGGATCTTGGTGAGTGTAGTGAGAGAATTTATTCCATCCAGAACATACATGGTGAGATACATATTATTTTACTCCTAATAATATCCTTGCTAATCTCGCCTATGAGATCAGATATGAGACATATGTGAGGGTCAGGGGAATTGATGGATAACATGAAATAAAAATTCTTAAGTGGGTTAAGGTATTATGGTGTCAGATAGTCCATGTGTAGCTATACCTAAGATTCATTGGGGATTTGATGAAATCACACATTACAATGAGGTTTAGGTTAAAGAAGACTAAACTTTATGTAGTCACTGATGGGTGAAGGTTGTGAGATGGTATCCACGAGTAGACGATGATAAGCGTATAATGGGACCAAGTGGGTTCTTTGATGGATGGGGTGATAAATGCTTAGAGTAAGGGGATACATGTAGAGTTACATTCCCCTGGTGTTGTCATAATGAGGACATGAGATGTGTGATTGGAAATGTCATTTTATTTGATTACATTAGTGTTTTATGTATTTAGGTAATAATGTTTGAGGGGGAATCCTGAATAATTTCCCAATATTGAGTGAGACAACACTTGTGGAACTTCAATGGTGATGTATCTTACTCTCATGTATAAAAATATTCGTCCATTATTTATTAAAATTGTGTATGATGGAATAGTTAAGAATCTTAATTAGTGATATATCACTTTATAATATCTATGGTTATGATGGAGTCCCTAGTTTTAGTGTGAGGGTGTTAGATTGGTTGATTGTACCGCAATGTGCTAACATTTTCCTATGATGAGTTTTGTTATAGGACAAGAAGATGATAATGTCTTGAATTTTATTATAAATTTATATTATGTGGTATTAATTTTATGGATCATACCATGAATGATACAACATAGTTAGAGAATTGGTAAAGAGGCCATAATGTTTGAGATGGTGTTTCTGGAAATGAGACACATGACCCTGTCTGATACATGCAGGTAGATAAAAACACATAACTAGTGCCTTACCCTGAGTATCTATATATGTAAAATATTATGCATAAATGTAACAAGGTGATGATAACATGATTTCTATATTCGAAAAAATTAGTTATGATTATGTGGTGTGGGATCTGGGTTAATATATGGAGTAATGGTGTCCTACTAAGAAAATTTTAACAAGACCATTATGTGACATTTTAATTTTATTTCGTCATGAAAAACATGCATAAGAATAAATATATTGTGGTAAATTAGTAAAAACATTATAATATGTAGTATTGAACCCCATCCCAGGATTCCTGACCTGAATAAAAATGGTAGTTGTATTTCTTTGTGTAGAATTTGATGTGAAATTTACTGAGCTATTATAACATGATGGTATGTGGATACCATGTCGTGTTGAGTGTAATGAACCTGTCCTTTTAAAAATAGTTATAAATAACTTTAATTATAATTATACTTAAAATAAATACTAGTTATTATAATGGTTTGTCTCTTCCTAATATTCATTACATTAAACCAAAAAACATAGAACTAAATTAAAGAAATATTATACATAATCTTCATAAAGAACTCCTAAATTTAATTGAACACTTTAATCTATATTTAATATCCTAGGGAATACAGGAAAAAGGGATTATCTTAAAATAATAGTAAGAGAATTATCATATGAATAATGAATAGAACATCAGTTATATGGAATAATATGTTTACATAAAAAGGTATGGAAAATTAATAAACATATGGAAGCATAACATAGAAAACAAGGGATAATGTTACCATGGAATCATAGAAATGTGGAATAAACACACAAAATGAAATAATAATGAGTGAAGGATAACCGCCAAAACAATTTCACATAAAGGATTAAAATTTATTAATAACAACCATGACCATTTGACATGAAGGATCATGAGTAAAGGGTTACCACCAAGACCATTTAACATGAATGATATATAGTCAAGGATAACCACCAAGACCATTGAACATGACGTATCATGAGACTTAACATTACCCTATACATTAGAGAACTTTATCTATGTACCCATCAAAACATGATATTGAATTTGTGTGCCACGTGACAATTTATACATAATGAATTAAATATAAACACATGGGTTGCCCATGGAATGAATTGGTTATCATAATCATATAAAATGGAATAACAAAAGAAAATAACATAACAGTGTCCATGAAATAATGGATTAAAATCATACATATACATTAGTAAGTATAGAAAGTAATATTTCATGATAATTTATGTCAAACTAATGTGAGAACATGTAAAAATAATGTTTAAGAAAAATTAGAAATGATACATTTTAGTGTGGCATAAGGAAAATAATATTTATTATTTAAAAACAAATTCATAATTTCTTATAAAAAACAAGAAATGAATCAAAATAATATTTAATGATAGAATTAGTGATTTTATAAAAATAATTGTGGATTATATTAGACTATGGAATGGATGATAAATCATGATGTTCTATTTAATCGTTATGCTTATAGGGTAGATTTTAGAAGGAAACCTTTTTAAAACATTTATTTTCCCATCAAAGAAGGATGATATGATATGGATACATATGATGGTAATATTTAGTTAGAGTGTATAATAATTACATAAAAATATATAATAATTAAAATACTATAAAGAGAAACCAAATCATATCCCGAATTATGGATAGAGGTTTATAAAGATTCTCTTAACTTATGTCCGAAAGTGTTTTCCACTTGTAATTAATTTCCTAGATAATGAAATTATATTTGTTAATAATTTAATTTGTATCCTATATAAAATATATTTTTTTATTCTAATTATCTTAAGTTCAATTATATTATTTTTTATGGGTTATGAGATACAATTTCATCATTAAGGAGCCTTGTTTCATTAGTTTTTATGATCTATTTACTTGTATTCATGCATGGAATATGATGTGAAATGAGAAAATTTTCACATAATTGAAATTATATATTATTAATGTACTTGTAGAATATTTAATTTTATTATATATCATTTTTCCAAGATGTTAAGATTATTTATTAGACAAAATGATAATGATGACTGTTTGTATTGTTTTAGTGTTTTATCATCACAAGTAGTTTTGTGATATTAATTAACATTATTTTTGTATACTAGTTACATTACATTGAATAAGATGTAATAATTATATTATAATAGACATTATAAATACCCAGCCTTAAAACATTATATAATCTTGAATTAAATGAATAATTCACATTGAGGATCTTTTCAGGTTTAGAGTTTTAGAGATTTAAGACATAACTATTACATATCAACTTGAATTTTACAAAGTAGAAACTTCTCCTATAACTGATTTTTTAAATCCTTAAATTTAAAAAGAGTTTTTTGTTCTTCATATAAATCTTCTTGAATACTTCCTTTATCTTACTGTTCCTTATAACCTGTGAAAAACATTTCAAAAACTTGGGATGAGCATAAAAAGCTCAGTAAGGGATATAAAAATATAGAAAGAAAACATTAGTCCATGTATACATAAGAATCAATGAAATAATACTTTACTCATAAAACATAATCACTTTAACATACCTCATGAAATCATAAGATTTATGAATAACTCATAGAAATCATAAGACATAAAGGTAACTTGAGGCATTCATAACATTCTTGTGTAGGGAGTAACCCTTATGGCTACATTTAGAATACCCATCACAGTATATTACCTAAATCCCTTCAGAGAAACCTTAGTGTTTAACTACTTTTCATTACCCAATGCATTGAAGATATATCTCGGGCTCACTTGCCCATATTTTATCACAGAACCACCCGAATTCATAAACAATTCCCAAGAACTATAACATAATTGCATCACATAAAACATTCATAAAGGAAACCTAACATTTCCACATTTCAATCAATTTAACACATTTATATAATCAAAAAATTATCAAAACCATTTTCAATACCAAAATAAAATAAAAATAAAACATGGTATTTATTTTTCATTTAAAAAAGTTATGGCTTATAGAGGAAGCTGAAACTCCAATAATGGTCATGGCGGCGGAGAATTCATTGTCACCGCTTCCGTAAGACAAAAACATTCATTTTTTCATTTATTAAAACTCTTCATGTAAAAAGATTCCTTTTGAATGAAATTAAAAAGGGTTTATTATACAACTAATAAAATAAGGTCGTATATAAATTAAAGTATGCCTCAAGGAAAGAAGATTGAGATAAAGTCCCATACAAAGACGGTATCCTTAGATTAAGGATAAATAAATTACATAATTATTCGTGACAAATATAAATACACTCAATATAATTGGATATTAAGTGTAAAACAATCATAGGTCATCCACACATATTCATAGTACGACATAATCAATAAGTATAGATTTAACCCAAAGAATTGAAATTGGGTCAAGAAGTTCCCTTACAGAAATTCAACAGTCTAACGACATCACTTTAAAATTCAGAAAATGAGTTGATGAGAGATAGAAAGGGTATCTCATCACTTGGGCATAAAATTTACAGAAATAAGGATATAAAAGAACATATCCCAACATTAAGAAGATGTACATTAAAAGACCTAACAAAAAGAAGTCTTTTAAAAAGAGGAGGGTGAAATGTTCCCTTACCGATTTGGGTAACATTCGAAAAGTACACCCCATGAAAGAAGGACTATACAATGTTTATGTAAATACCCATAAATGAAAGTGTATTATAAAAAAATTAGAATAATGGGTAGTACATACACCACTCAAAAGAGATAGTGTCAAATATAGAATGAATCTCACGGGAATAAAAAGTGAGATAAAAATCCCTTACCTTGTTGTCATCAATCAAGTCATATAGCCAAAAGATAATAAGCACCAAATGAATCACATAATACCATGACTATAAATCGGATCATGATAAAATATATAAAATGTCAGTACACAACACACCAAATGTAATAAATAATTGGCGAACAATGGAATTCTCACGGAATTAAAAGTGAGATAAGAAATCCCCTTACCTCAAGTCCGACTTGTCTTGTTCGTTTCTTTATATTCCAGAATAATAAACCTTGGTCAATTTATATTTTTTTAAGGGCCTAATTTAAAGTTAATTATTCAATTAATATCACATATTATAATTTTATAATAATTAGTTAATTATGTGAGTTCATATCATACATTTTTTCGATGTTCAGTACATGAGTCAAAAATAAACTTGTTTGAAGAGAATTATCCATGTAGTTATAAGTACATCATCTCTAGAATGGTTTTAATGATTTAAATATCATATATATCTAGTATATATGTATTATATAATGTTTGGAGATAAAAAATGAAATGTACCGTTCATGGAGACGGTAGGTCGTACATACGCATGAACGCTACTTTCATTTTTTGTCATATTAATGGACTTTAAAGCTAAATTAGACATAGATATTTTATAATTACAGTATAATATATATGTTATATAGGTAACATAAGTTCATTAATTAAATTATTTATAAATTACATGTTTGGCATGAACCAGTCACATCACTTGAGGGGGCAGTTTTCCACACTTCCTCATATGAAATTATCGCATTTGTAAAACATAAAGGTATGTTTTAAATATAAAATAAAGAAGCATTTATATGACATAAATATAATATGTATCATATATAAATATAGTTCCATCATAATGGACACCATGAGAGGTGTTAAAAGAAGATTGAACAATCATCGTTTCGTGAGGCACTAATTCGCCACCCACAAAAACAATATGTTCTTTAACCATTAGACAAATGTGTGTGTAAGTGTAGGTAGAATCCTTATCATAACAACATTCTAGTATATTGAAGATAATGGTGTTATTATGGGATCAAATAATAAGAATATAGTGTTGAGTGATGAATGAAAATAAAAGAAAGAAACTCGAGAGAAGACATTACCTCTAAATCAGGTAACTCTTTTTGATTTGAGCCAAAGGATTCCTTGGAAAGACTTCTGCCCAAAGTGAGTCTTCTAGGAGTGAGAGAGGGATGCGGAGAGATAATATGAGAATAAGTTGGAAGATACAAGGGATTGATATGTGTGGTTAAGGGGGTAGAGGTTGGGGCCTTTTATAAGAGGGGGGATGGTCACTTTTGTAAAGTCTTGAAATGTTACTTTATTATAAAATTATTTTTGGATTTTAAAGGCCCGACAATGATATATTTTGAGGATAAGGTGATAAGGGTTCTAAATCCACCCATCCAATAGGTTTTAGATAAGTGTAAGAATAAGGACCCAGCCTTAAAACATTACCTAATATTGAATTAAATGAATAATTCACATTGAGGATCTTTTCAGGTTTAGAGTTTTAGAGAATTAGGCCATAACTATTACATCTCAAAAGTTAAAAAGTAGAAACTTCTACTGAGTTTCCATTTTTTCAAAAAAATAAAAACTCGTTGAATGAGTTGTGATTAGTTCCATGTTTTAGACAGCAAGATTTTTCCTTGATCCCATATTTGACCCTATTCCACTTTATGTCCTGTGAAAAACATTTCAAAAACTTGTGATGAGCATAAAAAAGCTCAGTATGGGATACACAAATAAGGAAAACTATTAGTCTTTTAAAAAATCAAGTAAACCATGAATACTTTATCATAATTAATAATTTTTACCTTTATGATGTAGTAAATACTCTTCGCTGAATAAAAGATAATTGCTTAACCTTTTGTAACCAAAATATTACCATAAAACCCATATAAAGAACACATAACATATAAAGGTAACATAGGAAATAAACATACTTAAATGGAATAACCATAAAATTGACTTCCACACATATCACTAAATGGAATATCCATTCGACTGAATTCTATACCCAATGCATTGGAGGTTATAACGTAACCACCCATCCTATTTTTCACGACACCACCTGTCATTTGTTTTATCACGTAACCACCCGTCAAATGTCCAAGTACCATTATAAAAGGATAACACATAAAAAAAATATAATGGAAAGAAAAAATTTACACATTTCAATTCATAATATATTGACATATCAAATCCATTATCAAAACCATTTTCAATACCTGAATACATAAAAGAGTATATGGTATTTATTTTCCTTTTAAAAACATTACGACTCTTTAAAGAAGCCAAATATCAAATAATACTCACGGCGGTGGAAAGGTCATTGTCACCGCATATGTTAAAAAGAAAAATACAATTTGTTGTTTAGTAAAACACTTAATAGGGAAAAAATTCCTTTTGAATAAAAGTAAAATTTGAAGGGGTTTATACACCGTATAAAAGAAGGTTGTGTATAAAACAAAAAATGCCTCAATGAAAGGATATTGAGATGAAATCCCTTACCTCATGTCTGAATTGACTCGATTGTTCTTTAATCTCCCGAATAATAATATAGAGTTAATTTATACATTATTAAGAACATTTTTCAAGTTCATTATTCTTTTTATATCACTTATTACCATGTTATGAATATTATGTAATCATTTAAGTAAATAAAGGTCGTTTTTTCGGTCTTTTGTACTTGAGTCAAAAATAAACTTCTTATAATTACAAGTTGTTCATGTGGTAAAATATCCATTATCTACAGAATTATATTCTTGATTTAGATATCATATATATCATATATATCCAGTATATACATGAATTTATAATATTACATAACATTTAGAGGTAAGAAATTAAATGCACCGTTCATGGAGACGGTAAGCCATACGTACGCATGAACGCTACTTTCCTTTCTATTTTGTATTTAATGTAAAGAAATCACAGTGATATAAAGGTATATTATAATTATAGTATAATATCATATATAATATCTTTAACTCCATCCTTTATATGTCCCATATATGTCATTAACGATTCAAATCACTTTGAGGGGGAGGTAGTCCGCACTTCCTAAAATGAAATTATCACATTTATCCATTATGGAAACCATAAAGGTATTCCATAAATGAAAAATACAGAAGCATAAGGAAAACATAAACATAATATATATCATATATAAATACAGTGACATCTTAATGGCTACTATGAGAGGCGGTAGGAGATATTTGAACAGTAATCATTTCATGAGGCTGTAGTTCTCCATCCACAGAAACAATATGTTCTTCACCAATTAGATAGAGGTGTGTGTAATTTTAGCTCAAATAAATCTCATAAAAACATCCTATTATATTTAATATACTAGTGTTGTAACAAAAGAATGGAATAAATATATTTTAGGGGGTTGGAAAAGAAAAATAAAACAAAAGGACATAAGCGAAAACATTACCTTTAAATTGGGTAACTCCCCTTGGTTTGAACCCAAAGGGTTTCTTGAATAGCTTTCTTTTTAAGGTAAGGCTTCTAGGATGAAGAGAGGGATTTAGAGAGATAATATGAGCATGGTTTGGACGATCCAATGGCTTGAAATGTGCGGGTAAGGGGGTAGAGGTTGGGGTATTTTATAAGTGGGAGGAGGGATACTTTTGGAAAGTCTTGAAATGTTACTTTATTATAAAATTATTTTCGAAATTTAAAAGGTCCCACAATTATATATTTCGAGGATAAGGTGATAAGGGTTCTAAATAAACCCATACAATAGGTTTTCAACATGTTTAAGTCTTATATTTTACCTTATCTTTTCATTTTATTTAAATCGTTCATTAATGAGGTAATCACTGCATCATCATGGTGTCATAAATAAATTAATTTATTTAAGGTCTAAAAATTATAAAAAAATTACATGATGTAGGAAATAGTTTTAGATTTACAATTTCTATTTATATTCTAAGATATAATTTATATAAAGAAAACTAATATTGTTTTACTTAGGTGATACATACTTTGGTTATATTTTCCTTTCTTTAAAAATAATATAATAAAAGGTCACTATCACACTAAAGTGATTCCATGGGTTCCAAAGATTCCACAAGGCATCCCATGGTTGGCCCTGATTCAACAAAAGGATTTGGACACAGGTTGGGGTCATTTATTATTATTATGATATTATTTTATTACCCATAACTTCCCGATTACTAATTAATCACGATAATTAAAGATAATCGTCGTCGTTATTATTCATAATGTCCAAAAACAAAAGAGTATTAATTACATAATTTGGACCTTATGATTCCAAATATGGAATCAATTTTACAAAACTACAAACACAGAAATTTCAGAAATTAATTTAAAAATTAATTCTTGTTGTCAAAACAAATAGCGTGTTTTTAAAAAGCAATATCTATCAAAAGATTGACAATTGTTTATGTCCAATTTCAAAGTGAAATTAATTAAAATTACCACCATTGGATTAAATGGAAAAATATATTCTAAATACACTTTAAAATCAAGTAAAAAAATAATCTAACCATATAATTAAATTAGATGAAAAAGCAGTTTTGAAGTAAAATGCAGTATTTTTTACTATTCATTAAAAATTGAACATTGTCAGAAAAATACTAAAAATTTATCCAAAGTAAATTTAAATGTCCCAAATTCTAATTAATAATTTTATTTTAACAAATAGATCTTATAAAAATGTCAAAAGTTAGATTTAAAAATGGTTTTCCATTAGATGTCGGTAAAACAATCTTTTAGAAAATATTAGTGTATTATATGCTTAAGATTGGATTTATTCTAACTTTTAGCCTATAAAACACTATCTAATTAATAAATAGACATAGATATGAAAATATATTATTCTTTACTTACTTGGGATGTTATATCCTTCCCCCTTTAGAAAATTTCATCCCTGCAATTTATTTACTTATCGAATAAGTGGGGGTATTTATCCCTCATTTCATTTTTAGATTCCCATGTTGCCTGTTCAACTATATGGTTTTTCCATAGAACCTTTACATGATGAATCACATTATTCCGCAACACTTTCTCCCTGTCGTCATGAATCTGGACCAATTGTTCCTCATAAGATAGATTCTCTTCCAGCTGAACTGCCTCTGTACTCAAAACATGAGATGGATCTGGCATGTACTTCCATAACATTGAAACATGAAAAACATTGTGTACCTGGGATAAAATCGAAGGTAAATCCACTCAGTATGAACCTGATCTAACTCTCTCCAAAATTTCATTTGGTTCAATGAACCTTGGACTCAGCTTTCCTTTCTTACCAAATTGCATCACACTTTTCCATGGTCAATATTTGAGGAAGACATGATCACCATCCAAAAAAAAGAGATCCTTCCTCTTGTTGTCCACATAAATTTTCTTCCTGCTCTGAGCTATTCTCGTGTGTTTCTGTATCATCTAAACTTTTTCTACCAACTCTTCTACCAATTATGGTCCCATAAACTTCCTTTCACCCACTTCATCCCAAAAATCTAGAGTTCGACACCTCTTTCCATATAATGCCTCAAATGGAGCCATCTGTATACTGGAATAAAAACAGTTATTATATGAAAATTCAACCAAAGAAAGATTTTGGTCCCAAATTCCATGGTAATCCATTGTCCAGGCATGTAACATATCCTCCATGGTCTGAATTGTTTGTTCTGACTGCCCATCTGATTGTGGATGAAAAGCTGTACTAAAATTTAATTCAGCACCCAATGACTTATGAAGGCCTTTCCAAAAGATAGAAGTAAACTCGGGATCACAATAAGATACAATGGAGGGGGGAATTCCATGTAACTTTACTATCTATTTAACATACAATCGAGAAATTTGATCTTGGGAAAAAGTATCTCTTATAGCAAGGAAATGAGAAGATTTAGTCAAGCGATCAACAATTACCCATATTACATTATTATCTTGAGGTGTCTTTGGAAATCCCACAACAATATCCATGGATATATTCTCCCATTTCCACTCTAGAACTGGTAGAGGCCAAAACATCCTTTTTGGTAACTGCCTCTCTACTTTAACCTGTTGATAAGTCAAACACTTCATAGTAAAATCATCAATATCTCTTTTCATTCCATCCCACCAGTAATACTCCCACAGATCTCTGTACATCTTAGTACTGCCAGGATGAACTGAAAATGGGGAACTATGAGCCTCACATGACAACTCATTATTCAACTTTGAATCACAAGGCACACATAATATCTTCCCAAACCTCAAAAAACAATCATTATCAATGTTAAATTTAGGCAAATTACCCTTCTGAACCAGCTCTATATTTTTCTGCAACCCACTGTCTTTCTTCTATGCTTTCTTAATTCTGTCTGATAGATATAATCTCACTGACACATGAAACAAAACAGAAGAACTTCCTGCACCAAAAACTTCTATATAAAATTTCATCAAATCCAAAACCAAAGTATCTCGTTCCAAACATAGCATGGTTAATGAATCATTACTTTTTTGACACAAATCATCATCCACATTATTTTCTTTTCCCGGATGGTAATGAATTGTACAATCGTAATCATTGATTAATTCCAGCCATATCCCAAGTCTCATGTTCAATTCTTTTGGAGTGAAAACATACTTTAAACATTTGTGATCGGTATATATTTCACACTTTACTCCACACAAACGATTCCGCTAAATTTTTAAAGCAAGAACAAAAGCAGATAATTCCAAATCATGTGTAGGGTAATTTAACTCATGAGTTTTCAACTAACGTGAAGAATAAGCAATTACCTGATCATTATGCATAAGGACACAACCAAGTACTTTCAATGAAGCATCACTGTAGATAACAAACTCGCCATTTCTGGAAGGAAGTTCCAAAACTGGAGCATTCACCAATCTTCTTTTCAATTCCTAAAAACAATCATCACATTGTTTTGTCCAGATGAAATTAACACCTTTTCGAGTTAACTTAGTCATTGGACTAGACAACCGTGCAAAATTCTCAAAAAAACTCCAGTAATAACCTTCCAAACCAAGAAAACTGAGGATCTCGGTTATATTTGTAGGTCTTTTCCATTCTTCAACAACTTTTGTTTTAGCAGGATCAATAGTTATGCCATTTTTTGAAACAATGTGACCAAGGAAAGAAATTTTTGTAACCAAAACTCTCACTAGCTGAATTTTCCATACAGTTTATTTTATTTTAAGGTTTTCAAGATAACCTTTAAATGACTGTCATGTTCCTTTTTAATTTTGAAAAAAACCAAAATATCATCAAAGAACACAACCACAAACTTATCCAAGAACTCATAGAATATTCTAATCATTAGATCCATTAATACAACAGGTGCATTGGTTAACCCAAAAGGCATAAATACAAATTCATAATGGCCATATCTAATACGAAACGTGATCTTCGGAACATCTACCTCTTTTACTTTCAACTAATGGTATGCTGACCTCAAGTCAATCTTCGAAAAATACTGAGATCCCTAGAGCTGATCAAACAAATCATCAATATGAGGCAAAGGAGACTTGTTCTTTACATTGATGTTATCCAATGATCTATAATCAATGAAAAGTCTCATTGAACCATCTTTCTATTTAAAAAACAAGACTGAAGCTCCTCGTGGTGATGTGCTACGTCAGATGAAACATTTATATAATAACTCTTGTAATTGATTATTTAACTCTAAAAGTTCAACTTGAGCAATTCGATAAGGGGGTTTTGAAATTGGATTAGAATCAGGAACTAAGTCAACAGTAAATTCAACTTACCAATCAGGTACAATACCAGTAAACTAATCAGTAAAAACATCAAGATACTCATTTACCACTGGAACATCATTAATCTGAATAGTTCTTTTATTTTCAACATTATGTGAAAGGTAACATTAATTTCCATCCTTTACTGGTTATTTATCTTACTGATATGTTATCAAAATCATAGGTTCATTCTTGTACAAAAATTGAATATCTTTCTGAAAAGAAACCTCTTTAGCTTTGTAGTCAATCTTAGCATGATAAAAAGAAATCCAATCCATTCCCAAAATAACATCAAACTATACTAGAGGAAAAAAAATAAGGTTTGCAGGTAGATTCTTTCCGCACATAAGGACATGAAGGTTCTTATGATTTCTTTTTGTCTCAACATTTCCTCCAGGTGTTTTTACCATAAGTTTAGGATTCATATCTTGATATGGAATTCCCAATTTACTAGAAAAACTCTTAGAAATGAAAGAATGTGTAGAACCTGAATAAAACAACACATTGGCATAATCTGAACAAACAAACAGTGTACCTGATACTACTTCATTCGATGGCCCAACATCTGTTGAAGTAGTTTAAATGGATTTCAACACCCATTGTTTCTTGTAGTCTAGCTGATTTCTCTTAGTTCAGTTCTTTGTTAGACACTCATTTGCATAATGTCCCATTTCATTACACTTAAAACATCTTACCGCTGGATTTTCATTACCTGCTTGATCATTTTCCTTACAGTTACGAGCAATATGACCAGACTTACCACACCGGAAGAACTTTCCAGACTTGGATAAACATTCTACATGATTCATTTTACCGCACTTATTATAGGATGGATATTTGGTTTTCTTACCTCCAGGATTCTTTGATGAATTCTTTCCCTTTTCCTACCAAGTGGACCTCTTATTCTATTGTTTTTCAAAGAACACCTGATCATCGACAAACTCCATTTCCACCTTCTCCGCACATCGAACAAGTTTTTCATAATTTTTGAGCTCATGAGAAGCTAAAGGCCTTAGATACATTGTCTTTAACCCTGAGTAAAAATGGTTAATTTCACTATCAAGATCTCGTATGAAATTTGGAGCATACCATACCTGTCGAGTGAACTTTGATTCATAAGCAGCAACTGAGTCACCCTCCTGCCTCAATTCTAGGAATTTATTTTCCATCCTAATACAAACCATCTTAGGAAAATATTTCTCAAGAAACATACCTTTGAATTCATCCCAGTCAAGATCATCATTCTACTCACTATCCCTGATATTTTTCACCATCGACCACCAATGATCATCTTCGCCTTCAAAATGGTAAATAGTGAGACTAAACTTTTGATGTTCTGAACACCCCATGACATCAAATATCTTCTCCAGTTCTTTAATCCACCCTTCAGCTAGCACATGATCAGATGATCCTATGAATGATGGGGGATGTTGCCTCATAAAATGATCCAATACTAACATGTTCCTCTATGGTTTATCTGGATTATCTCGTGTATGGATACCACCACCATTTATATCTTGAGTTAACTATGCCATCACTACAAAAAACTGTTCAGTTCCGATTCCGACCATATCAAGTTGATGATTTGGAAGGTTGTTTTCATCCTGATGTCGTCCCAACATATCTGCCTTGTTTCCTCTCTGGAAAAACATTCTGAACACAGAAATATCTTAAGCGAAGCAACATGTTAATCTTTAAATGATATATCACTTCAATCATACCATAAATTAATTATGGACATGAATTTTACAATATTCTAACTCCTAATGTTGTCTAAATCGACCTCTGATACCAACTCTAAGGAACCATCCTTAAAACATTACTTAATCTTGAATTAAATGAATAATTCACTTTGAGGATCTTTTCAGGTTTATAGTTTTAGAGAATTAGGCCATAACTATTACATCTCAAAAGTTACAAAGTATACACTTCTACTCAGTTTCCATTTTTTTCAAAAAATAAAAACTCTTTGAAAGAGTCAAATCTAGTTCCATGTTTTTGACGACAAGACTTTTCCATGATCCCATATTTGACCTTATTCCACTTTATGTCATGTGAAAAACATTTCAAAAAATTGGGATGAACATAAAAATCTCAGTAAAGGATACACAAAGAAGGAAACCTTTTAGTTTTTCAAAATAACAAGTAAACAATAAATACTTTATCATAAGTAATACTTTTCACCTTTATGATGTAGTAACGAATCTTTACTAAATAAATGATAATTGCTTACCCTTTTGAAACCAAAATATTACCATAAAACCTATATAAAGAACACATAACATATAATGGTAATGTGGGACATAAACATACTCAAATGGAATAACCATATGGTCGTCTTCGACACATATCACTAAATGGAATAGCCATACAACTGACTTCCATACCCAATGGATTGGAGGTTATAATGTAACCACCCGTCCTAGTATTCACGGCACCACCCGTCATTTGGTTTATCACGTATCCACCCGTCAAATGTCCAAGTACCATTATAAAATCATAACACATAAAAAAATATAAAGGAAAGAAAATATTTCCATATTTCAATTCACAATATATTGACATATCAATTCCATTATCAAAACCATTTTCAATACCAAAATACATAAAATAGTATATGGTATTTATTTTTCTTTTAAAAACAATATGGCTTGTTAATGAATCCAAAGATCAAATAATACTCACGGCAGCAGAAAGGTTGTTGTCACTGCGTACGTTAAAAAGAAACATACTTTTTGTCGTTTAGTAAAATGCTTCATAGAGAAAATATTCCTTTTGAATAAAAGTAAAATTGAAAGGGTTTTATACACCATATAAAGGAAAGTTGTGTATAAAACAAAATATGCCTCAATGAAAGAAGATTGTGACGAAGTCCCTTACCTCGTGTCCGACTTGACTCGATCGTTCTTTAATCTCCTGAATAATAAAATATAGTTAATTTATACTTACATAAGAACCTTTTTCAAGTTCATTATTCCTTTTATATCACTTATTACCATGTTATGAATATTATGTAATAATTTAATTTAATAACTGTTGTTTTGTGGATCTTTGGTACTTGAGTCAAAAATAAACTTCTTATAATTACAAGTTTCTCATGTGGTAAAAATCTACATAATTATATTCATGATATAGATATCATATATATCATATATTTCTAGTATATAAATTCATTTATAATATTACATAACATTTAGAGGTAAGAAATGAAATGCACCATTCATGGAGACGGTAAGACGTACGTACGCATGAGCGCTACTTTCATTTCTATTTCGTATTTAATAGAATGAAATCACAATGATATAAAGGTATATTATAATTACAGTATAATATCATATATAATATCATTAACTCGATCATTTACACATCCCACATATGGAATTAACGATACAAATCACTTTGAGGGGGCGGTAGTCCGCACATCCTAAAATGAAATTATCATGTTAATTCATTATGGAAACCATAAAGGTATGCCATAAATGAAAAATACAGAAGCATAAGGAAAACATAAACATAATATATATCATATATAAATATAGTGACATCTTAATGGCCACCATGAGAGGCGGTGAGAGATATTTGAACAATCATCGTTTCGTGAGGCAGTAGTTCTCCGTCCACAGAAACAGTATGTTATTCACCCATTAGATGTAGGTGTGTGTAAGTGTAGCTAGAATACTTCCAATAAAAACATCCTAGTATATTGAAGACACTAGTTTTGTTACAAAAGAAAGTAATAAAAAGAGTTTAGAGGGTTGGAGAATCAAAATAAAACAAAAGTATATAAGAGAAGACATTACCTTTAAATAGGAAAACGCCCCTTGGTTTGAACCAAAAGGGTTTCTTGAAGAGCTTTCTGCCTAAGTTAAGGCTTCTAGGATGAAGAGAGGGATTTTCAGAGATAATATGAGCAGGTTTTGGACGATCCAATGGCTTTATAGGTGTGGGTAAGGGGGTAGAGGTGGGGGCCTTTTATAAGAGGGAGGAGGGTCACTTTTGGAAAGTCTGGAAATGTTACATTATTATAAAATGATTTCCCAAATTTGAAAGGCCCCACAATGATATATTTCTAGGATAAGGTGACAAGGGTTCTAAATACACCCATCTAAAAGGTTTTTGATAAGTTTAAGTCTTATATTTTACCTTATCCTTTCATTTTATTTAAATTGTTCATTAATGAGATAATCAGTGCATCATCATGGTGTCATAAATAAATTTATTTATTTAATGTCTAAAAATTATAAAAAAAATTCCAAGATATAGGAAATAGTTTTATCTTTTCAATGAATATTTATAGTCTAAGAGATCATTTATATCAAAAAACTAAAATTGTTTTACTTAGGTGATACATACTTTGGTTATATTTTCCTTTCTTTAAAAATAATATAATAAAAGGTCACTATCACACTAAAGTGATTACATGGGGTCTCAAAGTTGGCACAAGGAATCCCATGGTCGTCCATGACTTAAAAAAGTATTTTAACACAATTTTGGGTCATTATATATTATTATGATATTATTTTATTACTCTTAACTACCCGATTACTAATTAATCACAATACTTAAAGATAATTGTCGTCATTACTATTCATAATGTCCAAAAACAAAATAGTCTTAATTACATAATTTGAACCTTATGATTACAAATATGGAATCCATTTTACCAATTTCCAAACATTGAAATTGCAGTAATTAATTTGAAAAATAATTCTCGTTGTCAAAACAAATTGCGTGTTTTTAAGAAACAATATCTATCAAAAGATTGACAATTGTTTATGTCCAATTTTAAAGTGAAATTAATTATAATTACCACCATTGGATTAAATGGTAAAAATATATTCTAATTACACTTTAAAATAAATTAAAAATATAATCGAGACATATAATTAAATTATATGAAAAATCAGTTTTGAAGTAAAATGTAGTATTTTTCACTAATCATTAAAAAATGAACATTGTCAGAAAAATACGAAAAAATTATACAAAGTAAATTTCAATGTCCCAATTCTAAAGGATAAGTTTATTTTGACAAATATAGATGATAAAATGGTCAAAAGTTATATTTAAAAATGATTTTCCATCAAAAGGAGGCAAAGCAATATTTTAAAAATTATTAGAGTATTCTATGCTTAAGATTGGATTTATTGTCATTTTAAGCCTCTAAAACAATATATAATTTATAAATATACATATATATGAAAATATATTATTATTTACTTACTTGGTATGTTACAGTAAGTTTTAGATTTTACCTTATCTTTTCATTTTATTTAAATCGTTCATTAATTAAGTAATCACTCCATCATCATGGTGTCATAAATAAATTTATATATTTAATGTCTAAAAATTATAAAAAAATATCATGATGTAGGAAATATTTTTAAATTTCCAATGAATATTTATAGTATAAGATATAATTTATTTAAATATAACTAAAATTGTTTTACTTACGATATACAAACCTTTGTTATATTTCTCTTCTTTTTAAAAATAATGTCATAAATGTCACTATTACACCCATGTGACTCCATGGGACCTCATCTTTGGTAAAAAGCTTTACATGGTCAGACATGAATCAAACAAGAGGATTTGAACACATTTTGCGGTCATTTTATTTTATAATGATTTTATTTTATTACCCTTAACTACTCGATTACTAATTAATCACGATAATTAAAGATAATTAATGTCATTACTATCCATAATGTTCAAAATAAAAAGAGTCTTAGTTACATAATTTTGACCTTATGATTCCAAATATGAAATCCATTTTACCAAATTCCAAACACAGAAATTGCAGTAATTAATTTAAAAATAATTCCCATTTTCACAACCAAAGACGGGTTTTTAAGAATTAAAATTTATCAAAAGATTGACTTATTTTTACATCCAATTGAAAAGTGAAATTACTTCCAATGAAAAAATTGTATTATGTGATAATAAAATAATTCAATTACACTTTAAAATAAATTTAGAGGACAATTTAACTATATAATTAAATTAGATGGAAAAGGAGTTTTGAAGTAAAATGCAGTATTTTTCAATATTCATTAAAAATGAACATTTGTCAGAAAAATACCAAAAATTTATCCAAAGTAAATTTGATATTACAAATTCAAAATTGATTTTAATTTTAAAAAATTAAAAACATAGAAGTTCCATTAATTAATTTTCTAATTAATTCCCGCTGTCAAAACAAATAGCGTGTTTTTAAGAAACAATATCTATCAAAAGATTGGAACTTGTTTATGTCCAATTTTAATGTGAATTTAATTCCAATGACCACCATTTAATTAAATGGTAAAAATATATTCTAATTAAACTTTAAAACCAATTAAAAATATTATCTAATCATAGAAATAAATTCGATTAAAATGAGGTTTTGAATTAAAATACAACATTTTTCACTATTCATTAAAAATGAACTTTATCAGAAAAATAACAAAAATTTACACAAAGTACATTTTGATGTCCCGATTCTAATGAAAGATTTTATTTTGTCAAATATAACATATAAAATTGAAAAAATTTTGTTTTAAAATGGGATCTCCATCAAAAGGCGGTTAATCGACCTTTTAATGAATATTAGAAAATTTATTCTTAAAATTGGATTAATTTGCATTTTAAGCCTCTATAATTTATTGGGAAGTTGTTAAAATATTTAACAAACACATATAATCATTTTTTAGTTAGTTTTTTTCATTCCCTCCATTACAACGGCTAGGCGTTAACTACCATTTAAAATAATATAATTATATTATTAGTGTGCAACGTAAGATTTCAAAGAAACTCATTGTTGCTTATTGGGTACGCCATCGAACATAGCATTACCATTAAAGTAATATTAATATTTTATTCAAAAATATTAATAAATATGAAAATTTTATATTCTTTATTTACCTGAGATGTTACATCCTTCCCCACTTTTGGGAATTGCGTCCTCGCTATTTTAAAATATGGCTCAGAAGCTTCCTCGAAAGCCCACATCAGAAAAGGAGTCAATAAAACTATCACTATAAAAGAAAGAAAGAGAAGTAAAATGGTCACCCGAGACTAAAGATACTAGGATTACATGAAAATATGGATATGGAAGAGAAAAAAAGGTTCATGTTCTGATGGAGAGTGATATAAAACATGTGTAGTGAAAGTTAACCACCAGAAAATCACAAACTTGTGATGGGTTAAACAATATTTGATTCCACATTAGGAAAAGTTAACAGGAAACGTTTTTGTTTTAAGTTACTTTTCATTAAATAATTTATTTATGAGCTTAACTAAAACATAAGGAAACATACTCACTTGTCATGTAGAATTTCATCTCTTACTAGATTTCTAACACAAACTCATATTTTCTCCAAAAGATGAGTATTTAGGATGACTTGTTCACATTAAGAGAGTTATAATCAACTTCGATAGAATCACATAATCTATAAAAGATGAACTATATATTTCCCATGTCTTTATACATTAACCAAAAAAAATTGCTTTGTACAAGATCAGATAATCCCCAAAAGGATATTCCTTCATAAAATAAAATACTACTCTTAATCTCCAAAATTCAACAAAAAGAACCCAAGGTTCAAGAAATACAATTAAATAAATAGTTATCCATAAAATTCTTCAAAGTAATCTAAACTAATATTGAAGCCCAAATATCTAAAGGATTTAATCACATAGTCTTCCCAGGTAAATCTTAACATTTAGCTCCAAATAACATCAATTACTCTTAAAGTCTCATACTGAAAATTAATTAACCTAATCACATATTACCCATGATAGGTTAATAATTTCCATAGATAACGAAAAATAAAATTGTTAATGATTCATAAGATCATATAATTAAAAAGAATTAGTCATACTAACTAGGGACTTCACGTAGTCCAGTGGTAGGTGATAAATTCCAGTCGCACTTTGATTGTGGGTTCGATTCCCGCAGCTTCATCCGACACGACGGGTTGTCACACGGTTTGCGTGTTGTCCCTTTTCAAAAACTAGATAGTTTTATAACATTCCCAAAAGGAGATAAATTCATAAAAATAACCATAACATATTTTAACCACAAAGGTTATCTAATAACTTTCGTTTTTGCATCCCAAAATGTATTAACCGGTAGGTGACTCAAATTCAAGGATCATATAAACCCAAATGGTTCTTAATAACTATATCCACAAAAGAATAGATAATTATTCCTTGAATAAAATTTTCTTATATCAAACATCGGGGTTACATATACTATAAATAGTCTTCTAATGTAATCTCATCATCAAAATAGCCTTAATACTTTTAAGAATTTTACCATCCTAAAATCTACCATAACTCTTGAATCCCTTATATGTTGAATTCTTACTCATTCAACATTCTTCATGATCCATTAACCATTCCTTCCCAACTTATTCTGAAATACTTATTTCCTAAAAAAAATCATTCATCATATCCTAATATTAAATAATAGGAAAACATATGTTGAGAAATAATCCATACCTTTCGTTGGCCATTGTCAGTTTCTTAATCCTCAATTGGAATGGAATTAGGTATTGGTAATTGAATATTTGTACAATCCTGGTGATCCCATTCCCAAAACTTCTTCGTAGGACATGTGTTTGCATAATGACCATGCACACCACATTTAAAAAATTCAATTAATCCTTCAGAAATAACTTCTTTCCCTTTCCTAGAGTCAACTAAATGCTTCATTTTTCCATGGAAAGTTCTTTCTTTATGAACTTTATTTCCACATCTATAGCATCTTTCTATCCCTTTGAAACATTTTCTTATGTGTTTCTTTCCACATCATTGAAAAATAGGTTTTTGAACATTATTACCTTTATGATTATTACCTGAACCTCCGTAGGGATTTGTTTCCCACATATATGATGCCTTATAAAATTCACAAAGGTTCAGGTGGTCAATCATGACTCCAGATAGCTGGTTGAGAATCACCACAAGAGTTCTCATTGCATCTCCCATATCATTCAGTTGCTCATTCGGAAAACCTTCACAGTTTTCTTCACATCAACTATTACTTTGGTGCCTACTAGATCCAACCATTTACTAAAACCAAAAATGTCTATGTGAGTATCATCATATAATACTAAGATATAATTATTCATGTTATCCTAAACTCGTTCATTTTATCTAAAAAAACTACGACTCTTTCTGAAATCCTAACCATTATGGTAATGTCATTTATGCTTAAAGAATACCCTAGCCTCTAAAGTTATCTAAATCATCCTTTGATACCAACTATAAGGACCCAACCTAAAAACATTACATAATTTTGAATTAAATGAATAATTCACATTGAGGATATTTTCAGTTTTAGAGTTTTAGAGATTTAGGACATAACTCTTACATATCAACTTGAATATTAAAAAGTAGAAACTTCTATTATAACTGATTTTTTCAAATCCTTAAATAAAACAAGAGTTATTTTCTTGATATAAATATTCTTGGATATGTCCTTTCTCTTACCCTTCCTTATAACCTGTGAAAAATATTTCAAAAACTTGGGATGAGCATAAAAATCTCAGTAAGGGATATAAAAATACGGAAAGAAAACATTAGTCCATGTATACATAAGAATAAATGAAATAATACTTTATTCATAAAACATAAGCAATTTAACAAACCTAATGAAATCATAATATTTATGAATAAATAATAGAAATAATAATACATAAAGGTTACTTGAGGCATTCATAACATTCTTACGTAGGGAGTAACCCTCATGGTTACGTTTAGAATACCCATCACAGCATATTCCCTAAATCTCTTCGGATAAACCTTAGAGTTTAACTCCTTCGCGTTACCCAATGCATTGGAGAGCTATCTCGGGCTCACCAGCCCTTATATTATCATGGAGCCACCCGACTTCATAAACAATGCCCAAGAACCATAACATAATCGTATCACATAAAACATGCATAAAGGAAACATAACATTTCCACATTTAAATCAATACAACACACTGATATAATCAAAATATTATCAAAACAATTTTCAATACCAAAATAAACTAAAAGTAAAACATGGTATTTATTATTCATTTAAAAAAGTTATGGCTTGTATAGGAAGCTGAAACTCAAATAATGGTCACGAAAGTGGAGAAGTCATTGTCGCCGCTTACGTAAGACAAAAACATTCCTTTTTCCGTTTAGTAAAATGATTCATGTAAAAATATTCCTTTTTAATGAAATTAAAAAATGTTTTATTATAAAACTAATAAAATAAGGTCGTATATAAATTGACTTATTTCTCAATTAAAGGAGATTGAGATGAAGTCTCGTACAAAGACGGTATCCTTAGATTAAGGATAAATCAATTACAAAATTTTGTGTGACAAATATAAATACACCAAATATAAGTGAATATTATGTGTAAAAAACAATATTTCATCCACACATATTCATAGTATGACATAATCAAGAAATAGAGGTTTAACCCAATGAATTGAAATTGGGTTAAGAAGTTCCCTTACAGAAATTCGACAGCCTAACGACGTCACTTTAAAATTCAGAAAATGAGTTGATGAGAGATAAAAAGGGTATCTCATCACATGGACATAAAATTTACATAAATAAGGATATATAATAACATATCCCAACATTAAGAAGATGTAAATTAAAAGACCTAACAAAAATAAGTCTTTTAAAAAGAGGTGGGTGAATGGTTCCCTTACCAATTTTGGTAACTTTCGAAACGTACACCCAATGAAAGAAGGACTATACAATGTTGATGTAAATACCCATAAACTAAATTGTATTACACAAATATTAGAGTAACAGGAATTACATACACCAATCAAAGGAGATAGTGGCAAATATAGCATGAATATCATGGGAATAAAAAGTGAGATAAAAACCCATTAGCTCATTGTAATCAATCAAGTCGTATGACCACAAGATAATAAGGACCAAATGAATCATAGAATACCATGAATATAAATAGAATCATGATAATATATATCAAATTTCAGTTCAAAATACAGCACATGCAATAAATAATTGGCGAACAATGGGAATCTCATGGAATTAAAAGTGAGATAAGAAATCCCCTTACCTCAAGTCCGACTTGTCTTGTTTGTTTCTTTATATTCATAAATAATAAACCTTGGTCAATTTGTAATTTCTTGAGGACTTACTTTAAAGTTTATTATTCAATTAATATCACATATTATCATGTTATAATAATTAGTTAATTATGTGACTTCATATCATACGTTTTGTCGATGATCGGTACACGAGTGAAAAATAAACTTGTTTGAAGAGAATTGTCCATGTAGTTTTAAGTAAATCAACTCCAGAACGGTGTTCATGATTTAAATATCATATATAACCATTATATATATATATTCCATAATTTTTGGGGATATGAAATAAAATGTATCATTCATGGAGATGGTAGGCCGTACGTACGCATGAACGCTACATTCATTTTTTGTCATATTAATGGAATTTAAAACAAAATTAGACGTAGATATATTATAATTTCAGTATAATATATATTTTATATAGGTAAAATATGTTCATTATTACATTCTTTATAAATTCCATGTTTGGAATGAATGAGTCACATCTCTTGAGTGGGCGGTTGTCCACACTTCCTCATATGAAATTATCGCATTTGAAAAGCATAAAGGTATGTTTTAAATATAAAATACAGAAGCATTGATAGGACATAAATATAATATATATAATATATATAAATATATTTCCATCATAATGGCCACCATGAGAGGTGTTAAAAGAAGATTGAACAATCATTGTTTTGTGAGGTAGTAATTCACCACCCACAAAAACAGTATGTTCTATAACCATTAGACGGAGGTGTGTGTAAGTATAGGTAGATTACTTATCATAACAAAATCATAGTATATTTAGGATACTTTTTTTATTATGTTATCAAATAATAAGAAGATATTGGTGAGTGAATAAGGAAAATAAAATAAAGAAACTCGAGAGAAGACATTGCCTATGAATCGGGTAACCCTTTTTGGTTTGAGCCAAAGGCATCCTTGGAAAGACTTATGCCCAAAGTGAGGCTTCTAGGTGTGAGAGAGGATATGGAGAGATAATATGAGTAGAGTTTGGATGAGACAGTGTCTTGAGAGGTGTGGGTAAGGGGGTAGAGGTGGGGGCCTTTTAAAAGAGGGGGGAGGGTCACTTTTGGAAAGTCTTGAATTGTTACTTTATTATAAAATGATTTAGGGATTTTAAAGGTCACACAATGATATATTTTGAGGATAAGGTGATAAGGGTTATAAATCCACACATACAATAGGTTTTAGACAAGTTTAAGTTTTATATTTTACCTTATCTTTTCATTTGATTTAAATCGTTCATTAATGAGGTTATCACTACATCATCATGGTGGCATAAATAAATTTATTTATTTAATGTCTAAAAATCATAAAAAAATATCATGATGTAGGAAATAGTTTTATATTTATATTGGGTATTTATAGTCAAATAGATAATTTATTTAAACAAAATTAAAATTTTTTTACTTAGGATATACAAACCTTTGTTATATTTCTCTTCATTTTAAAAATAATGTCACTGTTACACACATGTGACTCCATGAGCCCTAAAGTTAGGTAAAAAGCTTCCCATTGTTGTACATGACTCAAAAAAGAGGATTTTGACACATGTTGGGATCATTTTGTATTATTATGATATTATTTTATTACCCATAACTACCTGATTACTAATTAATCACGATAATTAAAGATAATTACCATCATTAGTATTCAAAATGTCCAAAAACAAAAGAGTCTTAATTACATAATTTGAAACATATGATTAAAAATATGGAATCAATTTTACTAAATTAAAAACCCATAAATTTCAGTAATTAATTTAAAAATAATTCCCGTTGTCACAACCAAAGATGGGTTTTTAAGAAGTAAAATTTATCAAAAGATTGACTTGTTTTTACATCCAATTGAAAAGTGAAATTACTTCTAATGAACAAAATTTTATTAAGTGATAAAAACATAATTCAACTACACATTAAAACCAATTAAAAGGACAATTTAAATATATAATTAAATTATATGGAAAAGCAGTTTTGAAGTAAAATGCAGTATTTTTCAATATTAATTAAAAATGAACATCTGTCAGAAAAATACCAAAAATTTATCCAAATTAAATTTGATATTCCAAATTCAAAAATGATGTTCATTTTAAAAAATTCAAAACATATAAGTTTCATTAATTAATTTTATAATTAATTCCCACTGTCAAAACAAATAGCTTGTTTTTAAGAAACAATATCTATCAAAAGATTGACACTTGTTTATGTCCAATTTCGAAGTGAAATTAATTCCAATGACCACCATTGAATTAAATGGTAAAAATATATTCTAATTAAAATTTAAAACCAATTTAAAAGATAATATAACCATATAAATAAATTACATTAAAAGGAGGTTTTGAATTAAAATACATCAACTTTCACTATTCATTAAAAATGTACATTATTGGAAAAATAACAAAAATTTACACAAAGTAAATATTTATGTCCCTATTATAAATAAGGACTTTATTTTTTCAAATATAACATATAAAATTGACAAAAATTAGTTTTAAAAATGGTTCACCATTAAAAGGCGGTTAATCGACCTTTTAAAGAATTTTAAAAAAAATATTCTTAAAATTGGATTCATTTGAATTTTAAGCCTCTATTATTTATTGGGAAATTGTTAAAATATTTCGCAAACATATATAATCATTTTGTAGTTAGTTCTTTTCATTCCTGCAATTACAACTGCAAGGCGTTAACTACCATTTAAAATAATATTATTATATTATTAGTGCACAACGTAAGATTTCAAAGAAACTCATTGTTTTGTATCGGGTACGCCATCGAACATAACATTCCCTTTAAAGTAATATTAATACTTTATTCACAAATATTAATAAATATGAAAATGTAATATTCTTTATTTACATGGGATGTTACAGATATTAAGCATAAAAATGTCCTTATAACCAGCCTTGAAGGAAGTAATAAAAAGTGAAAACTTGTCATCCTTGAATGCGATAAAGTAACACATCACCAATGATATCATCATTTTTTTAACAAAAGTGAAGGGGAGAAGAAATAACGATGAGGTGTTCCATTAAAACACGAAAATTATAGTATATAAATTATAATAGAGTTATAATTTTACTTTATTATGGGTATTTGAGAAATGGAAAATAAGACAAAATTAATTGAAATGAGATTAAAATAAAATGAAAGAGGGGTTACAACTTGAATTCGTCTCCTTCAGAACCTCCATATGGAAATTGGGTTACATATTTTAATGATACCAAGGGATCCTATAAATTGGATATAAAATTCTTAATAATATTATAAATAATTTTGAAAAGTATGAATGATTATGAGGTGATTTGAAAAGAGAAGGTGAGGGGTGGTATTTATAGTGGAGGAGATTGGTCATTTTTATTTCAGTCATTTGTAGAGTATTTTGGATGAATCATATGAATAGTTTCTATATTATCATTAAATATTATAAATAATAAAATATATTTCGAGATTATGGGATTACATCATCCATACACCATCTATAATTTCATAATTCATGTATTTTTTAAATACAGTACAATACTGTATTTCACTATTTTCCAAAAATTCAGTTGTTTTAGAAAAAATCCAAAAAATTAATCCTAAATTTTTTTTGACATTTAGAATTAAAAAAAACAAATTATATGAAAATACTTTTCAATATTTGAGAAATTTAATTTTTAATAAAAATTATCATTTATTTAAAAACTAACAATTTTATAATTATATGTTAATTTATAAAACTTTGAAAAATTAGTTAATCTCTCATAAAAATGTCTTATAATCATAATAATGAAAATTTTAATTTAAGAATATAATTTTGGAAAATAATTTTTTTAAAATCATTATATTAATTATAAAATTTTATATAAACATTTATGTTTCAAAAAAAATAGAAATACTTAATTTTTTTAAAACATTTATTTAAATATTAAAAGATATAAATATATCATATTTTCATTAATAAGATAAATAAATTTTATCTATACTTTAATTGGCGAGGTTACTATTCTACTGCGCATTTTACAATTTTGAAAGGGTAATATTAATATTCAAATGGCCATGTTACTATTCAATTTGTTTAGTTTCCCTAATTTTTAGAAATTACACTTATTTCATTAATTATTAATTTATGAATTTTAAATTTTTTTCTCTAAATGATTTTATCTGATTTATAAAATATGAAAATTTTATAATAAGGTAATTTTTCGTTGATAAAATTCTATGTCTTTACATTATTCACCGTAATTAAATTTCTCCCTCCAAATTTTTTTTACAAACTAAGGTTAAAATATGTGAGGTTACTTATCCATTATCAAGTTCTCTAGTTCTCATCTTTCCACTTCATACATATGGTTCTATCATAGTAGATTGTCCCAGAGAGTTTTTTTCTTTCTTACAAATTCATCTCTATGATCAAATATACTCACTTCTCACTCCTCATAAAAGGGATCATTTTACATCTATACCACCTATTAATTATATACATTTGAGTTATGTGTTATATACATCCTCAAGGGGGATATGTTGAATACATTATTTACTATAGAAATGTATTTTTAAAATGCTCGTCAATTGGATACACATTTGACATGATCAAGAATCTGAACGAACTCACATACCTGAGAAAAACATTAATTTCTTCAGAAATCTCTTAATCATATTCCATTTTTATATGTATAGGAATACCTTTTCCCCACCCTTAAACTCAATGTCTCATGAATGATTATCCTTTTATATATTCTATGAACTTTGGGATGCATTTATGTGATAAAAAATGGCTTCCCCTATTCTAACATTTCATTGACTTTTTCAGTTCTTAGCTTCTTACGTTAACTAAGTTCATCGCTATGTGCATGTGTTCTATATCCTTTCCCATAAAATTCTCCATATAGATTCATTTGGATTCTCTAGTGGAAACAATTAATGTAATATAATTTTACCAGAGGTATATATTAGTATCATGCTCATTTGATGTTCATAGAGAATTCTACCAAAATTTATTATAATTTCTTAATATCCCTCTCAGATTGGCCATCAATTTGAGTATGATAGGTTGTGATGTGTTTTATCTCACTATTTAGAGTGTTTCTAAGCCTTTTCAAAAACATGTTTGTAATTCTCAGATCTCATTCAAATGTAATTAATTGAGGAACTCAATTAATCCATACCACTTCTCTAATTTATATTCATGTACGTTGATCCTGTGAGATTCCATCTGAAATTGGGGTAAAGTGATCTGGATTTATAATAAATCCATAACAACACATATAGAATTATTTCCTATGAATGTCATTGGAAGTCCAAGTAAAGATTCCATGGTGATTTTTTCAAAATTTATGTTGGTATGGGAAATTTTTTAATCATCCCATTATAAATTATTCCTTTCATCCTTTCACTTGTGGATATCCCATGAATATTGATGTTTATTAAAAAATCTCCATCTACATATTCTCCAACCAATAGTAATCTCAGAGATCCAGACAAATCATTCTGATCCCTTAGTGAGTAGTGAAGGTTGATCTATGTGCATCATTTAGAATATAATTCTTTATCTCCATGTTATATGGTAAATATATTCCATACCCAAATCTCATGACTCCTTCCTCATCCATTTTGAACTTTTATTATTTCCCATTTCTGATTGATTCCCCCTTTTTTAAAATTTCATTAAATTTTCAATGAAAATCATTTATTATCTCCATAATATCTAGTTGAGAAGTCATATGAGAATAGATTTATGATATTCCTCCACTGATTATTTCCAGTTCAATCCTTTTTAAGTATAAGAATATTGGTTCCTTGTCAATTACAATCATCGGTAATAATGCAGTTTCCTTTATTACATAGAGAATCCACCACTATATTTTCTTTACCAAGATGGCAGTAGATTGGGACTTCATAATATTTTATGATTTATAACGATCATAGATGGAGGATATTAATCTCTATCTATGTGGATATATATTTGATTCTATCATTATTATTATATATAACACACTTATCCCCATAGAGATTATGTAACAAGATTTTAATTGCAACAATCATAGAAATGAACTCTGGATCTTGTGTGGGATTGTTTACATCATGAATTTTCAACATTCATGAGGTGTAGTCCATCAATTTATAAGTTTCCATCCATAAACAGCAGAATCCCTTCATTGAATCCTCACAGTACATAATAAATAATTCCTCACTTATCAGTAGTTTGAGTACTGGTGCAGTGATAAGCCTCATTTTCAATAGCATAAAGAATACTAAACATTCAATAGGCCATATAAACATTAATCTATTCTATGATATCATGGTTAGTGTTTTTTGAAATTATGAAAATTTCTTCAAAAATTATATGCAATACCCACTAATACAAAATAAACAACTGAACTCCATTACATATGTTGGTATGGGCCACTCCTCAATAGCTATTATCATGGATGTATCCAAAAATATTCCATTTTTTGTGATAAAATATCCCAAGAATGATACATCCTCTATTAATTAATCATATTTATGACAATTTTTATAAATTTTATCCCATCGTAATGTGTTCATCACCTAATTAAAATTCTCCTCGTGTTCCTCCTATCTCTTAGATATATTAAAACATCTTTCGTAAATACAACCAAAACAATAAACATAATAACTAATGACTATATTCATTAAATCTATGAAAATGTATAGAGAATTAATTAGTCCAATGGGAATCACTATGAACTCATAGTTTACAAACCTCATTCAAAAAGAATTATAGGTAATATCTTCCTTCATCACATTTAATTGGTGATATCCTGATCGGATGTTCACGTTAGAGAAATAATTGGTCCCATGTAGTCAATCAAAAAATTGATCTATTTGTGGTAGGGTTACTTTTTCTTTATTGTGTTTTTGAGCTCATTATAATAAATGTAATGTCACATTGATAAATCATTATTTTTTTGTGAGTATGACTTATTCACCCAACAATGAAGTATTTTGTCATATAAAAACAATGTACAGTTTATATTATAACTTCATATTCATTTTGTATAATTCAATGGTGTCCATTCTATAAGGTTTGTTTTATATAGGCATAGATCTAGGAATAATTTCAATTTATAACCCAACATATCAATAGGAAGGATGTTGAATAGACTATTCAAGAAACACATTGGTGTAGTCCCTCAAAACGGGCATGTCTTTGAGCATTATCCACTCATTTTTCTGAATCACAGGGGATAGATATTATTTCTCACAAAGATATAATATCAAAAATTCCAAAAATTACTCTTATGGGGATTCATCCTCCTACTTACAGTTCGAGAGAACTGGATGATACCTTAGAATATGATGAGTGATCACTCATTCCTCATAGTTGATGATGGATTTCTATAAAGGCTGTCAATATATGAATAATATAGCATCAAACACCACCAAAAGATATATGAAAATATTTTCTAGGAAGTTTAGTCAATAAACATTAACCGAGGAGGATCTATATTCTATAAATGCAATAATTAAACCATTTTTTTCAAACAAAAAACTCATCCTCTATATTTTGATTTAGTGTTTGAATAGTTATACTAAATCTCCAAGATATGAATCTATGAGAAGAACTAGAATCAAATAGTTTGTTCATTATTTTTGAATGAATAACTAGGGTTCCAATTAGCATGTCATTATCGGTCTCCACCTCATTAGTGGTGATAAAATCATCTCTTACTTAATGAATTGGAGATTTTTGTTTTTGATTTCCACAAACAAACAATTGCATAGGGAAATGGTTCACATAATTCTCATGTTCGTGTAGTTGAATCACTACACTATTGGATGACTATTGATATCAACCTTCCCTTATTCTTCTACATTAGTGAAATTCTATATACCCGTTTTGAGGTTTTTATCTAGATGCTCTATTCAACCACATTTGAAACATTTCTTAGTGACAATACTCATGATGCTTCTTAAAAAAATTATTATGTGGGAGATAGGTCTTTCATTCCATAATAGAACATATATATTGATCCTCACATATTAAACTCGATATTTCTATTTTTATCAAAGGGTCCATGAGACAACCAAGAGTCTCTAGTATCCATACCGAAATTCAGAGAACAACTGACAATCTCCTCATGGATATCAAAGTCTAGACTCGTAAACGCTTTTTGTAGACTCAGATTGAGTCTATTAAACAATAAATCTACCTTTATTTTATTGTTCATGAATAAGATGATAGTGTATAACGCACGAATTCTTAATTTTTTCTCATAAAAACTGATATAATCGTCTACCTTTTGCTTCAGTTTTAGGAACTCTGTTTACATCTTTACATGGAGAGTTTTAGACAAATATTTATTGAAAAATATTTTTTTAATTCCTCCAAATTGATGGAATCAATTTCATCCTTGTAATTTTCATTCTTGGTCAATACCACCAATGATAATCCTCTACATCAAAAAGATAGACCGTAAGTAAAATATTCTCTTCCTCTGAGATCTGGAGGATGGGGAATATATTATCAATAATGTTGATCAATTTTTCTACAAGGAGGGGATCAGAAGATCCACTAAATGTGGGAGGAAATTTAATTATAATGGATTCTGTAAAAACATTATCAATATTATAATAAATATTAAATTAAACCCAACTCATATTATTATACATAACTTTAGAATGATTATAAAGTAAAGTTAACATTTTTGAGCTCTATTTCCCATTATATTTGTGATTTCAATAGAGAAAGTTTCACATTCCCTATCAAATTCATTATTGTAATTTATTGTCCTATTAAAATCAATTAAATAAGAAATATAATATACAATTAGTGTGTTTGAATACATAGTTAATAAGAATGTACAAAAAGAATCATTGAATAGAAAATGATAAAAATGTATATTAACTGTAAACCATGACATCCAATTATCTATGTTTTAATCACGGTTATATGTGGTAATAGAATTATTATTAGTGTTCTTACTAAATTTTTCAAGTAATAATCTCAAAAAATAACACAATTTTTTTCTGATTCTGACTATGAAGACCCCATTCATCTACACATATTATTACATCATTTTTAGAATAATTCTACCCCAAATACAAAGTGACGATTGAAAATTCTAATGAATTTGTAATATTTTTTACATTAAATAGAAATTATGGAACCAAAATAAAAAATTATTTAATTGAATATTCATATAGATATCCTAACTTCAATTGAATTCATACATCTTTATTAGACACTATAAAAATACATGAACAAATGGAAGAGATAAAATCCCGGTAAGGGAATCATAAAATGAATAAATAATAGAACATGAGTTAAAATGTATAACATTAAGATAGAAAAAGGAATGGTACCTAAATAGACATATACAATCGTAACATACAGAACATCAGATCATGTAATCAAGGATAATAGGAATGTGGCAGTAACATACAACATGACATAACCACATGTCTATGAAAACGTCCAAGACTATTTGACATAGAGGATAATGAGTCATGGAAAATCATTGAGACCATTTAACATTAATGATAATGATTTATGACTAACTTCCAAGACAATTTCACATGAAGGATCATGAGTCAATTCTTAGCATCAAAACCATTTCACATGATGTATCAAGATACTAAATATCACTCATTGCATCAGAGAACTATTGAGGAACACCCATCAAACAATGTTCATGAATATGTCTACTTCATAATGTTTCACACATATATAATAGAACATATATATAAGGGTTACCCTTGGAACAATTATGTTTCATAATAATGTCAAAAGGCATAAAAAAGGGAATATCATTTTGGTTTCACGGAAAGAATGGATTCAAAACACACATGTAAATTAATAATGGGAAATAGGCATAGATCCTGAGAAATGATGTCAAACTAAAGTGAAAATATGTAAAAAGAGTATTTAAGAAACATTAGAAATAAAAAATTTTATTATAGATAAAGGAAAATATATAAACTTATTTATATCAAAAGATGAATCATTTTTTGTAAAAAATAAGAAATTATCAAAGATAAATTTTCATGATAAAATAATTTATTTAGAAAAATAATTGTGGTTTAAAAAATATTTTGGATTTCACTTTAAAATGAGTGAGAAATCGATATGTCCCATTTAATCTGGATTTCTTATTAGGAACAATTGTGAAGGGATCCATTTTATATCATGAATTTCCACATAAAATAATGATGGTATATGTGAGATAATTATTTCTGGAATATAAAAACATAATTTAGAAGATTTAAATAATAATAAATAATTGTTATATTGGGGTAAGGCGATAGAAATCATAACTCAATGAAATGATGGAGGTGTGTAAAGAATCCCTTACCGTCTGTATAAAAGTGTTATATCTTTATAATTAATGTCCTTGATAATTCTACTATATTAATTTGTATTTTAATTATGAACCTATTGAACATTAATTTTAATTATTATAAATTTATTACATTAATTTGTGGTATTTATTATGAGTTATGAGATAAAATTTCATCATTCATGAGCATTTATTTCCTTGGTTTTCGAGATCTATTTACTTGTATACATGTATAGGATATCATTTAAAATGAAGATAGATATGAAGAATTCAAATTATATGTTATTAATTAATTTACCTAATATTAAATGATCTTATATATCATTTTAATCTATTATATGATGAATACTAATTAGAAAAAATATTAATGATAAATGTTTAGGTTATTTTTTCAATTTATTAACCATCATAAATTTTTGGTTTTATTAATTAATTTTATGTATATATACTATTTATAGAACATGAAATAAGTATTAATACTTATATTATATATATTTTAACCATATAAATAGTTTTATGAGTAGAAATAATGATGGTAATAGAACATTAAAACTCATTGACCATGAATTTGATAAATTAACTTATCACAGATGATATTCCTATTATGTAGAAAAAAGGGGATGGGAAGAGAAATGAAAATGGGCAATTCCATTAACAAAATAAAATGCTATTATATGAAATATTCTATAGTTATCATATCACTCTTACAAAGTTTAGGTGATTTGAGGTAATTAAATGAACTGAAATTGAACAGATATTAAAATAAAAAATAAAGATGTTTTACGCCTATGATTATTCTCCTTGAGAAGTTGATTTGAGGAACTTGGTTTGTACTTTTTTTGAGGTCAACGGATATACAACGTGGCATAGAGACTTGGTTAGGGGATTGGATAAAATTTGGGCAAGATTCATGGATTTTGAGGTGTGAGTACAATAAGATGTGTGGGTGGTGTATATAATGAAGTAGAGGGTTTCTTTATGATTATTTTAGTCATGTATTTATAATTTTGGATCAAGACTATAAATAATTTTAATAATAACAATAAATATAATAAATAAATATAGGTATTTTAGGATTATGGGAATAAGGAAATCATACATCATATTTTAATCATCAATTAATTTATTTGTTAAATATCATAAATTATTGTATTTCACTATTCACAAAAATTCAAATATTTTAGAAAAAATCCAAAAACATAACTCTAAATATTTTTTGATGTGTAAAATTCGAAAATTTAAACTATTTTAGGAAAATAAATTTCTAACTTTCAGAAATTAAATTTTTAATTAAAAACATTATTTTTTCCAAAATATTATTATTTGAATATTATAACTTATTTTATGAGATTTTGAAAAAATTGTTAAGGTATCATAAAATTATCTTATAATTGAAAGAAAAAAAAATTAATTTATGAGTCTTACTTATTAAATAATGTTTTATATTAAATCCTTATAGTTGTTAAGGATTTGTAAATATATATTATTTTAAAAAGTACCAATATATATATTATCATTTTAAAAACATTTAATCACTTATTCCATGATATAAATATATATTTTTTATAATATGAATAAATTTTCTTTACACATTCATGGGTTAAGTAACTATTAAATTGGTTGGTTTGATATTCCAAATGTTTATATTACAAATTCAATTTTTAGTTTATTATTCTATTTCTTTAGATTCAATAATTATGAAAGATACTTTTATTTCATTCATTCTTCATTTATAATTTTGTTCCTATTTTTTATAACTAATTTTAAGTTACATAAAATATATGAAATAATTATAAGAATTGAAAATTTTATTAAAAGAATTTTGTGTCATTACATTGAGGTTGTAGATTGATGTAGGGTTGGTTGTGTATTTTGTTTTAGTAATTTATTTTTATGTGTGAGTAGTCATATATTGGATATATTAATCTATATCATATCATCATTAGTTTATATGATTTTATGATTATATATATATTCCATTTGATATATTATTCTGGTTTATTTGATTATGTATACTTTGATGTTGTGATTGATCTTATTTTGTTATTTTATTTGATTGTATTCCTCAGATTTGATGCAATAATCTCTAAATTGTATTGATTTGTAACTAACACTTTTTAGGAAGCCTATAGAATATTTATCTGTTTGATTGAGTCCATATGTAACACCCACTCATATGGGTGTTTTTATCTAGGTTACAACAAATTTATTAAAAATATGGAAATACAAGTTGACATTTCCTTGGAGAAGTTATTTGATTTCCTTTAAAAAAGGGAGAGAGTCAGAAATACTTTTATACAATCGCTTCCAATATTTATTTGATTGTTTATTTTGTAAAACTAAAAACTAAATTACATTTAATAACTCAAATTAAATAATATCTATAGAGGTGTTTCATTCAGTATAGTTTTCCTCTATGTGATCCTCTATTATCTTTTAAATAAATTTTGATGGATTTTGATGGATATTTATATTATATTAACCATTGAATCCTAAAATAGTATTTAATATCATTTCACTTAATTGGTTGCATATATATTTTTTATCAAACATTACCAAATATATAGTTATCAAGGACGCATTTTTGATTTTGATATCATCATTTGAAGGATTTTTATTAAAAACTATATTTTTTGGGTTTTATTCTTCAAAATATTGATAAAATATATTCAAAATATATGATATTGATATCATATTTTTTAGGATAATTTTAATTATGTTTGAATTAAAATAAATATGATATATAATGAAAAAAACAAAAAATTTAATAGTGTATCAGGATGTGGAAGTACTCAGTGTAGTTGAATGGGCCTAGATTTTATAACAAGAATACTTGTGTCCCAAAAATTAATTGAAATGTTACAAAAATATGAATATAATTAAATTATACATAATAATGTATTACTACACAATTACCTTACTTTGTTCTTGTTTAATGTGGTGTCCTATAACTAACATGTGATTCATAACATGTTAGGTTAAAAATCCATGACTTGGGATAATGTATTTAACCAAAGTAGAGGTCAATATGTAAAGATGTTGTAAATATTTTTTTTGAGTCATACATTTAATATAATAAATATATAATGATAAATTAAAAGAGTTCATGTTTATTACACAAGTAAAATTTATAAATAATTAAATGTTTAGTATATGGTATATGTTTATTTATAAATATATATATTTTTTATTTACTATCATTATTGTGTTCTGAATTACAAGACATCATTATTGTTGTAATATCTTCATATTTTAATGAATTTGATATCATTAAAATATGAAAATATTAGGTTGATTTTAGAAGATATGAAATAAAAAATGGGGTAATTTTAAATTAAATTAATGGGTAACAAATATCAGAATTATCATGTCATATAAAATTAATATATAGACATTTTAACAATTGATATATAGTAATTAATAATAATAAAAAGAGGTATATGTGGATATAAGATAGAAAAAATGTGTTTATTTTTAGAGAAATACATGAGGTAAGTTATATGATGAAGATAAGAATGTAATGGTAAGTTTATAATTGAAATTTTTATGAAAGTAAATTATAAGAAATTTATATACACAATAATGATTTTTATGATTTATAACATAGTGGAGAATAATCAATATCAAAAAATATATTTACTTCACCATTTTTCTGTTAATAATATATATCAAATCATTAATTTTTATTGGTAGTGTGACATAACATGTGATGTAGAATTATTTATTTATGATGATTATTGTAAACCATAATGCATATTGAATTTTATAAAATATTAAAGCAATTTTATTCTAATTTTGGTAAAAAAACACATGACTGAGTACATAACTCTTGGACATATCCCAAGTTATGTAAATCATGTAATCATTTCATTTATACTACCCTTACATATCTACATTTAATGACTGAAGGAGATAATGTTTATATAAAATCATACAGATAATATAATTTTAAATGTAATAGTTTTAATTTAGAAAATCAGGATTCAACTTCCCAATATGGATATCTTCCATTGTTGGTTTTGAAATTTTTTATCTCAACTAATAATTCTTTTAGTGATTTTTCCTATTCATTTTATATGGAAGTGGTCTTCATATATATATGGTTTTATTTAAGATTATATTAAAACTGACACTC
This sequence comes from Viscum album, assembly GCA_963277665.1. NCBI lineage: Eukaryota > Viridiplantae > Streptophyta > Magnoliopsida > Santalales > Viscaceae > Viscum > Viscum album. The sequence continues at coordinate 1,162,963,620 of OY728143.1, read as the reverse complement.
TTGAGTCATATGATAAACACAAATTGATATAAAACTATAGTAGATACAGTGTGAGATAAACTAATGTAAACATAACTTTATAGTTTAAAATTACTACCATATGAAAATTTAATCTCATAAAAAATACAAAATTACCAAGAATAGAAGGATTAATGTCAATTATGGTGAGAAATATTTGAAATATATTTGATGAAAAATTTAACATATCTACATATTTGAGGCACAATAAATTTTATTCCATCTTTCTCGAATGATATACTGTCTTCATCAATCTAAGAATATGAAAAGAAAAAAAGTAATGAGGTAACACTCATACTATGGTAAAATATGACCAACATGTAATACAATGTTAAATAATTATTATATAACAAAAAATAGAATGGTGGAAATATCATATTAAAGAGATAATGAGATTGTAAGTGTTTTTTATTTTTTCAGATAGAGGGATATGTGATATGAAATAAAAAACCATGTACTATAGAATAATAGTGTGGCATAATAAAGGAAAAATTGAAAAATTTATTTATATGATAAGTTTATATAATTATAAATAAATGACAATGAATGAAATCATAATATCATCAGCATAAGTTAAGGACCACAACACATATAACATAACATAATGTTCATAGGCTAACGACTCAGTCACCATTTTCAAGGGTTGGAAAAAAGAAAACATAACATAATATGTGTAGGGTAACTGGTCATTCACCATAGAGAAGGGTCACTACTAGTAAAACATAACATAGTGTTTATAGGTTTTCCTTTCATCCACCATAGTCAAGAATCGCAGGCAAGAAAAACTTTATTAGTGACCTTTCGAAAACCACTTGTGAAATATACATGATATCCCTTGAGATAAATACAATACCCAATAAAATTTAACACAATAATGGTAAACCCTTAATTTTTAAAATATATAAAAGAAATTTAATTCTGTAATAGTAAAATAAACTACACATAAATCAAAAGCATGGTAAAAACCCAGAGAAGGATATGGGTTTCAGAATGATTTTTCAAGGAAAAACAAAAGTAAATGTTATAATATATCCAACGATAACATGAAATTAAATAAATCTTATCAAATATTAAAAATAAAGTTTTTTAATCATTATTTAGTTACAATGTAAAAAAATCCTAATTAATACTGAAAAAGTTTGAAGAAAAATGACCCACTAAGGTGTTTCATTATGAATTTTTTAATATATATTTTAAAATAAGAAAGGTAATACAATCCTCCATTATAAAAAATTGAAATATGTGGGGTTTAAATAAAATATTAATGGTTTTAAAATGTATTCTTGGTAAAAGAATTTATTGTTGATGTACATTACATGAAATATTAAAAAGGGAAGATCTTTTAAATCAGTATCACATAAAAGAGTGAGTCATGAATAGAACAAGAAACATGAATTACCCAAAACAAACAAGGATAAGTTAAATTATATATATATATTATGAAAATATATATTGAATTTTGAAGAATTAAAAGATAAAGAAGATAATTAAAGGGTGAACAAAAAACTTAAAAGGTAATCCAAATGTAATGAATGGGTTAAATAGAACTGTGAACTTGTGTCTTGATTCTTAATTTGTAAGACTGTAAGTTCCTCCCCCTCCTCATGTTATCCCTTATTTTAAATTAATTCCACATAAAATGGTCTCTTGGAATATAATAGGCTTCTTAGTCATATAGATATGTTTGAGGGGTGACGAGGGTATAGTTTCTATTAAGATTAAGTTTTCGAATACATAAATAATTGTGGGGAAAATGATATCTGTTTATAATTGGAAATATAAATTATATTTTAAATGATAGAATGATAATATTAAGCATTCAAAAACACAAAAATGAATACTAATTTAGTGGTATATGAGTTAAGGTTGACTAAACCTCTTCCATTCATTTGTTCCATTTTTTAAACAAGTGTTTCGAATTTTACTATTCTATTTCAATTTTAACATTTTTTGTTTTTACCTTATTGATTTTATTTTTATGTAGATACATTTATAATAAATTTATAATATAACACTTGTAACAAGCATTAAATGTTATAAACCAAAATAGTTACTCATAAAATTAAATAAATATCTAAATATCTGGATAATGTTTTTTAAAATTGATCATATGATGCATAAAAAATTATTATTGTATAAAAATTATGTTTTTTCCAATTAAATTATTATGATAAAGTCAATTTAAATTAAAAATATTGATAATATATTTTAATATACTTGTGAACATGAATTAATTTCATATATATATAATTTATAGTTTAATTTATTAGTAATTTATTACAAAATATTAATACAAGAATTTATTTAAAATAATCCATCCACCATTATAATAGTCCAAAATTTTATTCTTAGAAAATAGAAATTTATGCCAAAAAGTGACATTAGACATTTCACATATTATGATCATTCTTACCTAATACGAGAAATCAATTTTTAGGTCTATATTATTCAGGTGAGGATACTTTGTATTTATATAAGAAAATAGAAACATATTTCCTTGTGAAATATTACCGATTATTCCAAAATGATAATCAAGGATTATATAAATTCAAAATATTCTTTATAACTTAATAATATTATATATTAAATATTTTTCTAGTACCAGAAAAAAATTACTTTATGCACAATTTAATTAATATTAATGTTATAAACATTCCCAAATTTTAGAAAATTGTTTTTTTAATATTCAACTGAAAATATGTTATATTATAAAAATTCCTAAGATTCTTCAAATGGTAATGTTTTAATTAAAAATTCTAAAATAAAAACAGTTTTTCATATTTAAATTCTTATGTTTTAGGATCAAGATTTTATATAAAAGAATTAAAAAATTGAGAAAAGGGTTTTCATTAGATAATATTTTTAAAATATTAAATTTTTTATTCAAATTTAATAGAATTTAATAATTAGTGTTTATATATTTTTTATATGAATAATAAATTATATTAATATTTATCTTTATTATGTTTTTTTCATTAAAAACAAAATATTAGTTGAAAAAAACAAATTTCAAAAAAGAAAATATTTGTAACAAATAATATAATTTTATTAACATTACACACCGATTAATATCTATTGGACGACTATTAAATTTTTTCATTTTATTTATTAGAAATTAACTTTATTAAAAATTCATTTTTGTGGAGTAATAAAAAATACATAAAAATTTGTAAAAAACAGTTCATTGAAAAAGATTAAATTTATATTAAATAATCTTCACCAAATACCCTCAAAATTATTTTTTATTCTTAAATTTTAACTATAAAAACAAATGATATAAAAATCATTTATTTAAATGTAGAAATTCATAATATCATACATTAATAATTATTAAATTAATAATTATACATAACATATAAATTTTACATTTTTATAATATGTTAAAATTATCAGTTTCATTTATTAATTGTTAATCACGATTTCTAGGAATACTTCTTAAATCAAAAAAATCATTATATATATAGAATACATGTATATCCGCAAAACATATTTTCAAGAAAAAATTTATAATGACTATATTTCCTGCTAAATCATTTATAACATCCATATATCATTCTAATATATAGTCATTTTAAAAAAATTCATTCCATTTAATCATGTTTGGTCAAACCTTTTATCTTCATAGTTTACATTTTTGATCTATCCATTTTCATTCACCCATCAGGATATTCTTATTCATTATAGGTTTTAATTAGTTGTTTTTATCCTCATGGGTGAAGATAATCAAATAGATCACCATGTTTTGATGATTTATTTTTTTTCTATTTATTTTAAAATTTTAATTTATTCCATCTTAGTTGATGAAGTAATTATTGGAGAGAAATAATCCACGGTCTACAATACATATTTTAATTTTCCATTATTATAATATTTTACAATATATGATTGAAGAGTATTTTGTTCAATTTCAATCATGGATAATTTTTTTTGTCTCATCCAATTCATTTTAATAAATAGAAAAAAAAAATATAATTATAATCACATTGTTTATAGAATGAATATAGTTAGTAAAATATAACCTTGTTATATTCTCCCATCATTAAATATATTTGTTTATCATAATTTTATTTATAAATTACTATTACTAGTACATAAGGGTATCCGAATGATAATCATTAATCATTATATAGATTCTAATGATATATAAATCATCATATCATTGGAATTACTTGGTAATATATATCATATTTTATAATAGGCATACATTTTTATTATCAATTATTTAATTCAAAATTACTATACCATTATGTATTGGGGGGTTATATATAGATGAGTTTTACAACATAATTTTTAAGATCATATTTATAACCAAATATTAAAACCGACATGATTATGGTGATATTTAATTAATTCATATTATATGATCATATGAATTTGGATGCCCAATCCTAATATTCCTTCTCCTATGAAAAATTTATTTCAGACAATGAGACTTTTTATTCAACTACATCACACATGGTTCAACCTATAACTCTATGTTATTATCCAAGGTTTTCAGTTCTCAATAAAAATGGATGGTTTCACCCAACACAAAATTATTAGAGGATAAGTGTGGTTGGACACTTTTTTACATATGGATTACATATCATGACCCCCTCCCGATAAGTTATTCCCAACCTTAGATAGGAATCAGAGAAGAGAGATAGTGACACCTAAGTCCCTCCTCCAGTAGTCCCCTTCTTAGAGACTACCTTTGTTGGTATAATAAACACACATTTGGGAGTGATTACCCTCTAACAGAACTCATACATAATATATTAATGAGACACAAACTGACCAACTCCTACGAAAAAACATAAAAGAAACCCAAATTAATAAATGTAATGACATGAAATAGAAATGAAAAATAAAAAGAAGAATAGAAGTACCAAATGAAGTGTAATGAAGACAGTGACCACAATGCCAAAACAAATCCTTCTAAACCCCAAGCTAGTAGTAATGAGACAGATTTATAACCTTATCTAACTAACCTGAAAAACAATGTATACATACTCATGGTGGGTATAAAAAAATACATAGTAGGATCCTCCATGGAGTCTCTCGTGAAAAAGGTAATGAAAGATAGATAAATCATAGTCAACAACAACTCTAACTGACTCATCAATTAAATAGGTATACTATGTTTCAACCTCACTATAGATAGTCCCAACAAGTATAGAATACAAGATTATAATATATAATAATGAATATCACAGTTACTCTACTATTTATTCCCCATTTATTTTACGCTCTTCTCCATAATCACATGTCCTTAGCCTCTCTAACCAAAAAGGGTATCCCGATAACACCTAGGAAAAGCACTACAACATGAACCTCATTCATGAAACCACCAAGTCCAAGTAACCAAATGTTACCAGATAGTTTTAATGATCCACCACATCACACATTATATGTATGATCTATCATATTTTATACCCCAATCCATTATAGCCCATAAAAAATGTAAGTAACCTAAATCCACCGCAACCTACACATGTTATACCAATAGTAGTCCTTAAGTAACTATATATTCAATACATGTGTTTGAAATAATCACAATCCATTACATCCCTATTGAAAATTAAATACAGAAAACTAACCTTCATGGCTACTGGGAAATGTAACAACCAATTGAAGAGGGAAAGGTCAAATATGGTAGTCATCGATCTTTCACCCAATAAGGATTTTGGGGAAAACATTTCCTTGGGAGAAGAATCCCCAATGTGTTAGTTTTCCAAATTAATATGGTGGATTAGATTATAAATTACATAATTTAAATGATATAATATATTTTATAACCACACTTTGTACATAATATACTCTTAGAGTAAACTGCATCTAACATCTCTCAGACTCATGGTTTCCACTACTAATACTAGATATCCTATAAAATGAACACCAGTTAATGAGCTACATTATGTAATTTAATTACATTTTTCTATTTCAAATTATGTTAATAAATTCATTATCCATTAATTAACAATTTTTATTTCCCACATTAAAAAACATTACCAACACAAAAATGTTCCAAGCCCTCTATGCATAATCAAAAAAGAGTCCAAAACTTCTTATAATTGTATCCACTGGATTACATCCCCTAAATTTCAAACCCCATAGGTTAAAATTTATTCATTTATTAAATTTATTACATTCCAAATTTATAGGTACTCTATAAAAAATCATAAGATACCTAACAAGGTAAAAAAACCCAGCACATCCATCTTCCTTATGAAGTGGGGGAAAGAAAACAAGAAAAAAAACAACATGAGCATCTATTAAAAAATAGATTTAAAAAATTTTCCAACAACAATATAATTGGGTAAGAACATATTTGACATGTTCTATTATCTCTTGTGTCCTACCAAACACCCACATGAATATACCAATTCATCTTGTTACTCTATGGTTTAACTGATACCCCATTAACCAGGCCTCCCCACCCTTTATAATATTATATCCCTCCAGGATCATCTATAGAAGGCTCACATAAAATCTTGGAATGATTTCCCCTCATACCAAAAATACATTCCATGCTCATCCATCTCATGTTCACATCACATATGGGACTCCTCACCCCTCATACCAAAATATCTCTCTAGGATCATTCATCATAGGTTCACATCACAAGTAGTGGGAAACAAAGAAAGAAACTGGGATCATGGACCTAAAATAATGCATAAATCCTTTAAACACAACGAGCACTCAAATCCCCAAAGCACAAAGCAGTTGGACATTACAAGTAATCAATAAACTTAGTCCCTATATGGCATTATCTTTTATCACACACCATTTTCTTATTCTATCTAGAATTAAATAATTAATTATATTAGGTTCATGCTATAATAAACCTAAGTAAAAAGCTATAAAACTATCACAAAATAATTTGTAAATTAATTTAATATTCCTAGATTATTTAATCAATATGAATTTACATGCTTTGGGTTCCTTAAACAATTAAATTAGACATTAATAATTACTAAAATTGTATTTTTGTCAAATTAAAACAACAACCTGATTCATTAAACATGAAAAATAAATATTGCATCCAATTGATTAACAATTCATTCAAGAATTTAGTTAACTACTAATTTTGATGATGAAATTATGGGAAACCAAGTATAAAATTGACATCATAGAAACCACACTATATAGAAAATCAAGAGGCAAACCATTATCTGTTTACAAAGAAAAACATCAACATGTGATTGAGTCCAATTATTTTTTATGGTTCAAGTAATCATTAGGTTAATCTCATTGAAATCCAATGAGATAAATCATGGTAGCTCTATAATTTCAGAAATACATAGATGAAATGAATCCCAAAACCCCAAAAGGGTGTCAATTTTCTTCTCATTATAATGGTACAACATTGTTGATATGAAAAGACTATCCCAAAAGAACATTATCCACTTGACGACATCATGGACAAACTACGCAAACAAACAACCAAAATCACTCCATTTAAACATGAAGATCTAGCCCCACCGCATAGAAAAAAAGAATGAAAGGAAACAGATTCAATAAGCCACATGAATAGAGGTGGAATATATCTTGGATAAAATATAGATCAAAGGATAAAATTCGAGTATTGATTGGTGACGAAAAATCCCCAAGACATCTTGAGGGGGTCACCGGGTTATATGGAATCAGGTGAGAGACTCTATAGTATGGGGGTATAAAAAACCCGAGTAGCTAAAAAAATTATACAAAATATACTATTAGGGACTTACATGATGCGTAATCCCCTTTCATGTTATGTAATCCTTAGTGTTTTATTCCACTAAAAAACATTTTTCCTTTTTGTTTATGTAACCCTGAATTCATTCACATCATGAACATGACTTACATGATGTTAAATTATTACATGACATGTAATTCATCCTATTTCCATCTATTTCTATCCGACCACCTATAGGTTTTCTCTAAGCCTCTTCTAAGAACCTTAGTATTTGAAAACAAAATGTGGGTTGATCCATGTGGATCTAGACCCTTACATTAGATACCTCTCATAACATTCTGATCCTAGATAACACAAAACAAACCAGGAGAGGAAACATAATGTTTTCATTGGATTAACCTTCATGAGAGATACTTATTAAGGGTCTCATCACCACCAGATCTTAACCACTGAACACATGCACATGTGGCTCCACAAGATGTGTATATGAACTACTCATCGAGTCTTCTAAAACTATATTAAGAGATTATACTCATCCAACAATAGAAATATAACACACAATGTTTGTGGAATGTTCCTTATTTATTCACCTCCTAGGGAAATAGGTTATGGAAAAAATAAAAACAAATATAAATCCATCTCAAAACATGGAATTTTATACAACCAAAAAAAATAATTTTACAAGTGAAGATCTAAACAAAAAATAGCTTGGAATACTATGTTTATATCTGCAATCCATGTTCCCTGGTACACTCCTCCAGGCAACTGTGTCACCAAAATAGAGAATTCATGTTGTAGCATGCCTATATAACACCTTCTCCTGGTGGTCCTGGATCTTTATAGGCTACTCCTTGATGTTCGTATAATAGTTAACATTGATATCATCCCAATCGATGATGTGAGAGTAACCATTAATATATTGATATTGTTAGGACACATGAAAAATAAATTGAATCTAGATCATATATAAGGGAATAACTATCAAATACATCATTTCACCAACATTATCCAACACATTCGGTGGCCTAAATATGGGGAAAAATCTTACTCCAATAACTAAACCTTAACTTCCCATGACGGTGAGTCACTTTCCGGAACATATGATCCCCATTTCCGAACTCTAGAGCTCTCATCCTATGATCGACCTTGGTCATCTAATGATCCTACTCTGCCATCATCCTCTCATGAATCTCATAATCCATCTCTATCATATTCTATACCTGTTATTGTACAATAATTACTATCTCTATAACCCTAGTTGAGCACAATAGTTAACAAAAAGTTTATCTATTCAAGGCTTCAAATGGTGGCACACTGTTGTTGGAGTGAAAACTATTATTATAAAAATACTATACCAAGGGAATGTGCCTCGTCCAAGAGCCTCCAAAATTCAATATACAAGAGAATTACATGTCATCAAGAGTATGGATGGTCCTCTCAATATGATTGTTTTTCTATAGATGAAAATTAGTTCTGAGTCATAGATAATAACAAAAATCATACTGGACACCTCCCCATACCATGGAGGTAAAATTATGATCTCAATTAGAAAATAGTGTCCTAAGGATTCGATGAATTCTCTACACCACTTCTAGATACTATGTCGATGAAACCCCCACAATGTTTGAATCATTAATCATTATAAATTTGGAAGATTTCATTAAATAACCAAATACCACCCATATAACATCATAGCCTCTCTGAGCATGAGGTAAACAGGTAACAATGTCGATCGATATTTCCTCCCACTTCCACTGAGGAACATATAATGTCTGGAGCAAGCATCTTGGAACACAATGATCAGCCTTAAACTTTTGGTAGGATAAAAATCAATAACAACACCATGCAACACCATGCTTCATCCCATGCCTGCAAAACTAACCCCTCACATATTAATACATCTTTTTCCCCATGAAGAAGTACCAACAAATGATTAAATACGGAACTCTAGTGGATCCATCTCACACATATCCCAAGTAATGGGATACCATCCCTAAAACAAAACTCACTATTTTTCCTCCTAAGACCAACCATCGAGGGCCTTAGTTCCAAAAACACGACCTCCCCAAAAATCTACCTCAAGATCACCCAATTGGGATTCATCCACATACTGCACCAAATATGAATTCACCATCATCTAAGAAAGATAAAATCTTCCCATAACATCTCCAATATCTATATGGAATGCTAAAATTTCTTCCTTCATGCTATAGGAATCAATAAATTCATGCACCATCTCAATTTGTGACTTCTATCTCAACACATGAGCTACATCATTCCCCCTTCCTGGTGTATAAAAAATCTCAATGTCTTCATCCTATATGAACTCCATCCATGGATGTTGGTTCATGTTCAAGTCATGTTGGTAGAAAACATAATGGAGGATCATATGATTGATGGAGACCACAAAATGATCATTGATGATGTAATGTCTCAATAACAACATGGAATCACCACCTGCTCCATCTCAAGATCATGGGTGGAATATTTATAGTCATGGTGGTGTAACTACCTTCAACCATATTAAATTATTTATCTCTAGAGCATCATAATACAATAAAACCCATGATAGGAATCATCACATAAAACCTAAAACTGAACTACTTATAATGGATGAAAAAGAACCGGAGCACTTAGAATCTTCTCCTTTAGATACTCAAAATTATTCCAACTCTCCTCAGTCTATAGGAATACCTGATACCTCATGTTCAACATTTTTAGAGGGGTCACAACCTGAGGGAAATATTATACAAAAATCCTATAATATCATGCATGAAAAAGGATTATTCATACCTTAACCACTTTGTTAGGGGCTACACAAGAGACAAATTCATCTATCTGTAATGGACCTACAACTACCCTCCCCAGGGATATAACAAACCCAAATAAATGGACTTCTTGATCCATGAAATCCCAATAACAAATATCACCAACTACCTATCATGGTTCTGAACTCCCAAAATGGCACATGGATCCTCTACATGCTCCTACTTAAATGTGTATTGGGTGAGGATCTTAACGATGTAATCCACGTGGACTTATCCATGATCACACATAACACAATGTTCATTATCCCCATAAACATAGCTGGAGCATTAATCACACTAAAATGTGTCACAATAATATCATAATTTCCATGACAATAATGAAAATATATCTTCTGTATATAATCATCCTTCACATGAAGCTAATGATATCATGACCAAAAATTGATCATCAAGAACCAAAATGCACATTCTGTTTATTTAAAAAATCACCCATATAATGAATTTGATAGATGTACTTCATAGTCACATGGTTCAAGCATCAATAGTCAATAAAAAACCATAGCTCACCATTATCTATATTTATGAAAAAAAAACAATTTCACCCCATGACGACATACTTTCCCAAAAATAAAACACACATCAAAATACCATTGAGCTATATATTCATATATATCAACATAGAAGGAACCATCCTGTATAAAGACATCTAGATAAGATACATTCTTGGATATAGTTCTTTCCCAAAATAAATCTATCATTGAGGGGGTAATGTGACAACGTCCTCTGGAAGCACATCTTGTTACTCTTCCACAACCTAGGGAAATGTTAACTAATGAACATCTAAATAACTCAATATCATAGTACTCATCTAGGGTAACATGAAATAAACACACCTCTAACCCATCGAATGATCACACTTTCCAACATACACAACTACCTATGGATTAACATAGAAGAGCACTACCTTCCGCTAGAATAAATCCATGATAGCCTTCATTGAATAAAACCAATACATTATGAAGAAACTATCATATAGTTGTGTCCATAAACATAGTAAAATTCCCCAAGAGTGGTGTTTCTAAAGAACTATTCCACTATCTCTAAATACATCAAACAAGTCAGATAGGCCTACAACTAGTTTAGAAAATGACAGTTCCACCATATGTATCTCTACATAGACTCCCAATGAATGAAAAAAGGAAGGTGATATGATGGCGTTTTTCTCTCCTAGATTAAATGAGGTATTCACTCATGTAGAAAATAGAAAAATGGGCACCGCAAAAGATGTCCAAATCTCTAGGAGCTAGAATTGCTATAGAATAAAGCTAACCATAATATTATCAACTGACTCTTTGAAGGTGTTGAAGATAGCCTCAATATACTCACTTTTCCCTCTGGGGATGCGAGTTTCCCACGGTTTTCCTCAGCCTATACCATAAACTGTACGCTAATAAAAAATTGGAGAAAA